>JAUBWS010096231.1:0-11125 GCA_032270445.1 Darlingtonia californica | reverse complement strand
AAATATTCTATAAATATTTAGCGAATAAACGACGTTTAATAACCTTGGATAAACTTTTTTGATACACACTGTATTTAGACTCCTTTGAATGCATGTAATTGAACATATCTTTAGAGTAACAACAGCACCTTAAAGTCTCATAGCTTTTCCATGTATACGTTTTCGTTTTATTCAACTTATTAGGTAACGTCGTTGGGAGTTTGACTTACTTTTTATCCACATTTCTTTCGTCCAATGCTTGTTTTTCTTCTTTTCTTATAATGATCTGAAAAGTTGTGTAGCTTCTTCTCAGGTGGAAGGGATTTGGTGTTCAGCTTTTTTATCAAAGTACTTCACTTTAACTTTGTGTCACAGCAGTTCCTTTCTTCTATACAACATGCATGATTTGTGATTTTGTATGATCTTCTAATACTAGCCGTCAATACCACTAAATTGAATTTATTGGAAATATTTTGTTATCAAATTATCTGTATCTTTTACTATTTTTCACCAAAAAAAGAAGAGTTACAAAATCATTCTAATGAAAATTGTTTTCTTTGACAAATGAATTTAGAATATAAAGTTTCTATCACTCGTCATTTTACTTTTCAAAACTTTACTTTTGTGCATTTTAAATTTGTTTACATTCATATTTGACTTACTAGATTGAAATAATTGCAGATTTCTTACGTCATTTAATGTTTCAATTCTTGTCTTTTTTTGTCCTACTTAATGTGAATAATATTGTCACTTAGTTTTGGATGGAAAGGGCATTCTTCTCCCATTTGCCGTACGTGATTCTTATGTGTGTGATTTTATTTTTCGAATCTTCTGCTCTTGATACAATATGTCTTTAGGGAACCTAAACAAATTTGAAGGGTTTCGCACAACATCTTTTGCTAATTTTACATGAAACGTAACGGAAGTTTTATGTTAAATCTTCTTTACGTTTTACTATTTTCACTTAAAGAATAGAGATTACAAAATTATTCGAGAGTATTGACTTAAATTCACCAGCAAATTATTGAATAGTATAATTTTGAAGAAATTTTATGTGTTTTAGTATTTAGATAACAGTAAGCAAGCATTAAAAAGTAATTTTGAATTTCTGATGCTGTAACTTGAACAATGTTTTGTGACCTGTTAAGGCTTTTACTCTCAACATGGCTTGGAAAAGGAAATTATTTACATGTGACTTAGTGAAAGAGTCATTATTGAGACTTACTTATTTACTTAAGTCGGGCTCCAGCCCGAATCAATGTTCCTTCCTTTGCTGGGTTTCTCTGTCCATCATCATGTTTTTAGTTCATTTGGATTTTACGCATTAGCATCTTTCATCAAAAGCTGTATGCAATCCATATTGCACCTGCCTCGTCTTGCTTATCCATAAGCTGGAGACCACAAAACAAGTTTTGATCCTTCTTCCTCAGAGTGCTCAGCTAGTTCCATTCTTGTTTTCATGATTGTTTCAGGTATTCGAAAAAGATTACCATAAGTTCTGTGTTTTAGAGAATGTGTACGCCGTGAAATATTCAAAACAATTCTAAATAGAAACATAATCAGGATTTGTTTAGGATTTTTTACCAATAGGTTTCTTGTTTCATTTCTTTATTACGCAACTTATTGACACTTTTTTTAAACCGTTTTCGTCAAGGCTCTTTGCGCTTGAGAGCTTCTCTGTGCTTCGCCTCTTTTTTGGTATAAATTTAACATTTTTCACTTTTACTCATATTCTGCATGATGAAAATATTCCAAAATTATCAAATTATATTTTCCCTAATAATATTATATAAGTTTATATAACTTTTGCAGAAAACAAAATATTTTGATAAGTAAGCATTCATGACAATTATGTCGCTTTTGTCATCTAACTAATTATTCATGACACTTTGTGTCAAAATTTGATATCTTATTAAATTTTGATACTTACAATAAGAAAGAACGAAAAAGAAAATTATAGGTTTAAAAAGCATTGTTAAAATAGCAGTAAAAGTAATCAAAATGCTGACGTCATCGTCAAAATTTTTTGCATGTGCAAGTATTTTGTCATACGTAACATCCATACAAAAATTTCAGAGTGATTCGAATACTCAGTGAGGAGTTAGAGGGGCTAAAAATATCCCCCGCCAGGTTCTGAGGAGCCCTTAAAAGCCCAGTTTGAAGAGTCTGGTTGGCAGCCTTGATTACCTTCATTAGTCTTTCTGAGAGTGCATTTATTGTTTCTTCAGACGGTGGATCGAGTAGCTTCTTATCAATCCAATCAGAGAATAAATTTCGAGTAGCTGAGTTGAAAAGCGACTTGACACAGCGTTTTGATTCTGTTGGATTTTTGTTGTATCTCCGTCTTTCCTTTCTGATCGCTGGAGTGCACATTGTTGCTTGCAGCTAGCGGTGATCCGAGTCAATGTTTAAAGTGTTTTAAAAGCATCTTAGTTTAGTAATGTATGTTGTGGCATAGTAGTCACCAAAATCGAGAAATCTCGGATTAACTATGAACTTCGAAGCGCTAGCTCCAGTAAAGTACAAAAAAGCTGTCGTTTTGGACAATCATGCCCAGAATATTTCATGCTTGCAGTACCTGAAATAAATTCTACTCTAGCTTAAAAAACGGGGAAAGCTATTAGTGGACAATCAACATCCTAAGTTATTTTAAGCCGATTATAAAAAGAACATTACATAAGGTTATGAAACTTGATGAGGAGTTGAACGATAACGAAAAGTCAGAAGAGAACGAAACTAAAACGATATTTATACATTTCAGAGGAAAAGTATCTAATAAATTTGAACGTTCCCTTATGGATATCAACGCACCATGCAAAATTATAACCACCATGAAGAAATTAAAATCTGTTTTCCCATCGCCGAAACTAACTAGGGAAAAGTGTCTCAAAAGCAATATACTATATGAAATTACTTGTTCACCATGTTCTTCGTGTTATGTCTGGAAAACAACCAAGTATCTATCACAACGTGTCAGAGAGCATAGAAGAATAATTACACCAATCGGAAGTTATTTCAAGGAATGTGATGTTTCACTAGATGCAGTGGCGTAAGAATACTAGCTACGTCATCTAAGTTAACTTTTAAACAAATGACCCTAGAAAGATTATTCATAACACAAAGAAACCAAATTTAATTAGTAAACACGAATATAAAAGTCGCACGCTAACAATTAAACTTTAATTACCGTATTACATAATTGGAGTTCAATTTATAGCGTGCGGCTTTTATATTCCTTAGTGATTTCTTCGATATGTTTTTAATTTTTAATTTTTTGCTGATACAAACCTCTCTCATGTCTGTTATGCTCGTGTCTATGATAGTCGTATCTTATAAAATTTTGTGTTATTTGAAATTGTTTAGATTTATTTCATTGTATATGGCAAAGGTTTTAACCTGTTTTTGCTGTTTTTATAGACCTGAAGATGAAGTCTTAAATTTTGAAATATATCATTATAAGAATGCACAAGTAAAGAAAAAAAAATAGTTGTTTTTACTAAACTAATAGTTTCATGCCACTGCAAAGATGACAATCTTCAAGAATGAAACATAATAAACCGTAAAAAACTACAATACAATGGTATCAAAATTGACGTATAAAAAATGACGTCAGTTGCGTGAATCTTATGTTGCTAGATAGGATTTATTCATGTGTCGGCATTTTGCTACGATTTCAGTTCTCTTGTTGATGAGGTTTTTATCAAGGTAGATGGGAACTTGTTATTTTTCCCCCTGACAGAGCTGACTGAATGAAGGGGTTTCCATTCTGCTCCTTGACTCGCCGAAAACTCCATTGACAAGGTTGTACTAACTTTGTACTTTTGGTGTGAAAATGAAGTCTTGTGAGTCGCGATACGTTTTTCGAATGTTGTTTTGCAGAGACCAATGTATTTTTTCACGCCGTAGTTGGGTAAGTCGAATGTTATTGTAGCCTCGTACACAACCTTTGAAGCAAGACAGTTTTGGTTCATCGGACATTGTTCATTTCTCATTCAAAAACATGACAACATCATCAACTACGTCCACAAACAGTTCAATCATCCACCAAACTTCAAACAATTTCCCCTCTCAGTCGAAACGAGACTATTTAACACGTCATGTAATGAAGAAGTATTCAAAGAATCAGCAGCCTTCTACGAGGAAGCCATTAAAAGCTGAAGTTCTAACAACATCGACAACACCAGCAACAAGAAGCTACACGCAGCAGAATCTGGTTCAATCTGCCATACGACAAAAACCTGACAACAAACACCGGTAAACTATTCTTTTACCTCATCCAAAACACTTGCCAAAAAATCGCAAGTTCCACAAAATATTTAACAAAAACAATATCAAGCTGAGCTACAACCGCATGCTGAACATCAACACCATCATCAACTCACACAATAATTAACTCTAGCATGCCTCCAACCATCCAACAAACTTGCAACTACATCAGGAATGAAAAATGTCTGATGAACCAAAACTGTCTTGTTTCAAAAGTTGTGTATGAGGCCATCGTAACATCCGACCTATCCAACTACGGTGTGAAAAATACATTGGTTTCTGCGAAACAACATTCAAAAAACGTTTCGCAACTCACAAGACTTCATATGCACACTAACAGTACAAAGGTAGTACAACCTTGTCAATTTGGCGAGTCAAGGAGCAGAATGGAAACACCTTCATCAGTTGGAAGATTTTGAGAAATATATATACTATACTATACTATAATATATTTCGTTTCTAATGAAACTGTAGTCTGACTTGGTTTCAATTTCAAAAATGTAGGACTAAATTAGCATGTTGCAGAGGATGACCAAAATAAAAATTAGCTATTTAAAATATCTTCACAATCTTAAAAACATTGCACTGAAACTTGATCAGAGCTTGATCATAATATTTCAAATTCGATTAACGATTAACAGCAGTACTTAATGTGGCCGGGCTAACTATTAGTAATAGCTAAACTTTAATAGCAGAGATTTTTGCGGTAAGAAATTTTCGCGGGTTTCGCGGATTTTCCTTCAATGCGATCAAAAAAATTCTGCAGGAAAAAAATTCCCCTTCAACCGCAAAAATACCTTCTACGTAAAAATACGGTTCTATGGGAAAAACTATGTTCCCGTCTTGAATGTCTGTAAATAACAAAAATTCATTGATTTTTTTCCGTTTTTTGACTCGTGTTTTTTTAAATGAAAGCAGCAAACACTCTAATTTTAAACGATTTCCAGAAAAAACCTTTCATGTTTTTTTACTTTAAAATGTCCCAAGGAATTTTTAGACCTAATAAATCGGCGAATATTTCTTCCCACGGAAATTCTTTGACTTATTTACAATAAAATATTTATTTGAGTTACTGAATGTTATTTAGTTCCACCTGGTTTTAAGATTGATATTTTCTTAACCCTATTCAGCCTACGCTTTTAAGAGCGATTCGGCCCCCCTCCATAACTTTTCTATTGTTTCTTATTTTCAGATGAAACTGAGCACACTGATGCAACATGGTAAAAGGAACATTTGTGCAAAATTTCGTGTAAATTGAGTCACGTGATCATGAGTTACGTAACAATGACATCATAATTGCAAAACATCACTAAAATCACCGTCTGGATAATTTGGTGTTTATTTGAGGATAATACTCATATTCAGCGTGTCTTTATAACATATATGTGCTCTTTATTCAATTTCCTATCGGTTGATATACAATATAGTAACATTAAATAATTTTTCAAAAAAAAAATTCTGACATTTTAGAAAACACTTGCAAAACTTTTGATCATGCCGCCATATTGACTTATTATTTTACAAAAATTTTTTCATGAAAACTTTTGAAAATAAATTTCCCAAAAAGTCACAAAATTTTAGGGCTAAACCATTAGTCTGTGAAAAGTTTGTAAAAAAAATATCAGAGGGGGCCGAATAAGGTTAACAACGAACTCCAGGAAGAGATAGTAAAATATTCTGCTTTTTTTATAATCTGTGTTATATTTGGTGTTGATAACACCGTTTCATTGCAAACCAGATAGGATATTTATCTCAGATTTGTATTAAAGCTAAATTTTTAAAGATAATGAAAACTTACGGATTCTCTCTTCGTTGTCCACAATCGACTCTAAAAGACGATAAAATGAAAAAATATTTTTAAGTGATTGATCCAAAATCATTGTTCGGTTGCAGACAGTGCTTAAATTTTCTTTACTTAAAAGTTCCTTTACTGTGTTCCATTTCCATAAGCAGTTATTTCTTTTTTTAAGTATGTTTGCTGATTATACTGAAAATTTTAGTTGATCAATTTACGTCTCATTCTCATTCTCGAATTTCTTTTTTTTTTGCCCGCGGCCGAATTTTTGTTTTTTTCAATTACTCAAAAAATGGTATTGCTATGCCTTTGAAAATTTTGCAACAATTAACAAAATCTTATTAAGCACATGTTCTGTAAATTTGAAGTAATTATCTCAATTACGTCATTAATTATGCGCAATTATGTAACACAACGTGTCAATTTACAACCTTTTCCAATACAAAATGGTCAGAAATTCAACTACTAATAAGTTTTGATATGATAATGATATTAACTTGAAACTTTCACAGTATGTTCAGTGTAATAAAAGAATCATGCTGAATACAAAAAGATTATGAAGACGTCATCATTTCAAAATGGCGGGCGGGGAGGGGGGGGGGGGGGTTAAATTTGTGGTGGTTTTGGCATCCCGTAGTGCCTCAGGACTCACAGCGTTCGGTCCGTGACGTCACAACATCGGTCGCTATTTTCTCGTAGCGCCCGGCTAAACGGTTTATAAGTCATTAATAAAAGCTACAGTGTGTATCAAAAAGTTTATGGAAGGTTATTGAACGCATTTTGTTGTTAAATATTTGTTAACATTTTGCGATTCTTATATCAGAAAAAAGGTCCTTTTGAGATTTTTCCGAATATGTAATTCTTTTAAAAAATATACTTTTTCCAGGTAAGTAAGGAGACAATTTTTACATCTCTCATTATTTTCTTTAAGATCAATTAAAGTTTTTCACAATACAAAACATTTTCAACACAATAAAGGGCTGTTTAAAATTTTATGAATTTAATTACTTCTTTTATTCTCGAAATTCGTATCGAACAAGTTTTAAGTGATAATTGCTGAGAGAGTTAAGCACACCAGAGGTATCTTTAAGAAAGTTAAAGGATCTTCATTACCAAAACAAAGCCAATTAAAGTCATTAAAACTCAACTTAATTGATCTTTAAGTATTTAATGAGGGTAATAAAAACTTTTTTCCTCTATAACTTATCTGGAAAAAGTATTTTTGAGACAGAAAATATATATTTGGATGGATCGCTAACAGAGCTATTTTCTAATATAAAAATAGCAAATATTCAATAAATATCTAGGGAATAAACGACGTTCAATAATCTTGGATAAACTTTTTTGATACACACTGTATATTTCAATAAAGGCAATTATGAATTAATTGTGGTTTGAAACATTAAGAGGCCGTTTACATGAGAATTTCATTTCGGCCGAAATGAAATTTATTTTAAAAGCCACGAACATTAAGACTCGAAACTACTCAAAATGAAGTCATTTCTATCAAAAAGACAAAAATGAAATTTCATTTTGGTGTCAAAGGAAACCCCATAAGTAGTTACAATTAATGACATTGTTAAAAAAATTAATTTCGCCCGAAATGAAATCCTCATGTAAACGGTCTCTAAGCCTGAATTTACACTGTTATCTTTAATCTTTTAGCAAATTTCTACGGGATGTTTGAAATAAGATGCTAATATTTAATTTTTCATTAAATAATTAACCAAGCGCTTTACTTTTTAGCAAGGGCAAAATTAAGAATTTAACGTTTCAGGCGCGGATCTAGAGGTACTAAAAAATTACAAGAGGAGAGCTAAATCTAACTGAAATGTCATTATCTAATACCTGATAACTATAGATAATGACTTTTTAATGACCTTTTATACTCCTCTCGTAATTTTACAGTACCTCTAATTCTTTGACAACTTTCATAATTTATGGTGTGAACTGTGTCATTCTAAAAATACACATACTAGTAATATTAATGTTTTATCAAGCGAATTTGAGTTAAAATAATAACAGTTATCATGAATATTTTCAAAAAGCAAATTCTTTTTTTTAAATATACAACTTTTACTGAGTTTCCTTTCCATGCCTGTTATTACTTGAAGTTGAGTTCTCATTTTGTTATGTTGTTATGTTCAATATGTATACTGAATGTTTATTGGGTCATTCCAGTTTAGCTCGTGACTCCCTGGTGGATGACACGGAGTTTTCGTAGTAGATTAATTTTGCGCAAACCCTGCATTTTTGAGACAAATTTTACGACAGGTCCAAGATTTCTCACAGAGCTTTGGTAAAAAATTGGTAAAAAAGGGCAGATTTCCGAACATAATTGGAAAAGAAGAGAATTTTTCGTACAACGTTATCATCCAGATTAGATTTCCGAGGAATTTTTTCAACAAAAAGCACTGTCGTCCACCGGGGGCTCACGAAATAAAACTGGGATGGACCGTTGTGTATTCAGTACCTTTCTATGCTATGAACGACAAGAAATTAAAAATTGAGATTTTTGTTTTTATGATATGTTTGTTTCTCTAGTGGTGGATATTCTTAGATGTGCATAATTTTCATCTTCAAAACTGAACATTTAAGTTTCAATTTTAAAATTGGATATTTAAGTCGCAGACGTTTTCACCTTTTGATATTGAACATTTAAGTTCTGGACGCTCTCAATTTTCAAAATGAAACATTTTTAAATGTGGTCCCACAAGCCAGATAGATTCATTGGATTATCTCTTTTCTCTATTTTGTATCTATAAGACATTTCGCTGGAGATCACAACATTGAACTACATTAAAACCACGAATTTTATATTGATTTAGAATATGTGATGTGTTTTACACAGCAACAATTTTTGGCTTGCTACATTTTTACAGTAGGATAGTTGCCCATTTGCAGACCGTATCGAAAGATAGAAATCTTAGACTTTTTCAAAATATTCTGATTTATGAAATGAATTATAAAGTTTTCGAAAGCTTAACAAAGTATTTACAATGGTTTAAAGATATACACTTTACAACAATCACAAGAGGTCAAATTACCCATTTAAAAAAGTTATTACTTTAACCTTATTCAGCGTAGGCTTTTAAGGGTGGTTCAGGTCTAGGGGGTGGGTTGGGAATGGGCCGATTCGGCGCAAATAAATTTCTAAAATGTTCACAAAATTAAAGATAAACGATCAATTAGCCTGTAAAAATTTATTAAAAAAAGTTTCCGAGGCCGAATAGGCTTAAACAAAGGCTATTATCAAGTCATTTAAATTAGTGGTAATTGACTTACCAAAAATTAATGACAACATTCTTTATGTTTTTCTTCAATAACTCAATAAAGCAGTTCAACTTTAAGAAAGCTGTTTAATTATGTAAAATTGGAAATCTTATTTTTATTTCTTTTGAGGTCAATATTTTTGATATACACTTTAATAATCTAATGATGATTTGTTGTAGAAAGGATGTTGAACTGTAAAGAAAAGATTGTTTTTTTCGTTGTTCATTTCTGCTTAGTTTTCGGTATGTGAAGTTCTTTAAAGCACCAAGAAACTTATAAGGTACATTCCATCAACATTTTAAAAGTTTCAGAAATCTTTTTGTCATATTAGGAAGTTAACACTACCGAGTTTTTAAAAATAATCTAATAGTTTTTGTCATAAAATCTTTTAAAGTTTGACTTACTTGGTATTCACATTATTTCATTCAATGCTTGAAAAGTTGATTAACTTCTTCTCAGGTGAAAGGGATTTGGTGTTCCGCCTTTTTTTCAAAGCACTTCATTTTAAGTTAGTGTCACAGCAATTCCTTTCTTCTATACAACATGCATAATTGATTTTGTATTATCCTAATACTAGCGTCAATATTATTGTATGTCAGTTTACTAAACTTTATAACTTTAACCTCGTTGTTCTTTTGCGTGCAATTTTAATGCTCATTTTCTGCTGTTGATGCAACAAAGGAGATCTAAACGAAGTTATTGGGGTTACGTCAATTACCGATTTTTATAGAATTTTGTGAATTTAAAAGTTTTTTTACGTTCATAATTGACTTACTAGATTGAAGTAATTGCAGATTTCTTCGTCATTTAATGTCGAAGTCTTTTTTTGTTCTCCATAATGTGAATAGTGTTGTCATACAGTTTTAAATATAAAGGGCATTTTTTTCCCTGATGTCGTAGATTCAATTACGAAATGATTTCATATTTAAATTTTAAGTACAAGAAAGCTCTTGTTAGACGATTGGTTGCAACAGTTCCCACTTTTTCTATACGGCATCAAATATAAAGGTATTTAAAGCAAATCTTTTTTGAATGTCTAGTTCCATTCAACTTCAACTACGTTCATTACATCATCCTTGTGTGTGCGATACTATTTCTCGAATCTTCTTCTTTTGATACAATATGTCTTTACGGAACCTAAACAAAATTGTAGAGTTTCGTCTACTACCGATTTTTATCACGACATATTTTGCTAATTCAAAATGGAACTTAACGAATAGAGATTACAAAACAATAATTATTAAAAGTAACTTGATTTAAATTCACCAGCAAATAATTAAATGCTATGATTTTCAATCCCTCACTTTAGTTCGTAAGATTTATTTCCTTTAAGAGGTTTAATTCACAATTTGAAGAAATTTTAAGCGTTCTAGTATTTAGATAACAGTAAGCAAACATTAAAAAGTACTATTGAACGAAAAAAGTACTTTTGACGCTGTGGCTTGGCAACTAATAACCAAACATCTTATTGTGATTTTCAAGCCTGTTAAGTATTCAAATATTATATATTCAGAGCCATTTTAACTAGCATAATATTTGTTTAGGATTTTTAACCAATAAAAACAATTCAAAAAGTTTTAGTTGTTAGTTTCTTTGTCAGCGCGTAGCCATTGTTAAACATTAAACAGTTTTTCTTCAAAAAAGTAATATAATCACTAGCTATATCCCATGAAAGCCAATTAAGGAAAGAATAAAGATTTTGGTGAATAACATGATAATGTAATCTAGACAAAACCAAAACTTTTTCTCATAAATCATAACGTCAAAAATGTTGGTGCTCTTATCAAAAAGATTTTATATAGGACATCTTTA
>JAUBWS010096198.1:0-11130 GCA_032270445.1 Darlingtonia californica | reverse complement strand
ACCTAGCCCGTATACGTATATGAATTTTAAACTAGATGTTAAAATATTTTGTTATTTGTTACTGGTTATTTTGCACTGCACGCATAATACTATTGCATACATTTTCAGATGAAGAGCCAATGTATTTACTCAATTGGATACGCTGAAATATACCGTTCTTCTTCTTATTATTATTATTATTATACTTTCTATCAATGGTTCTTCCAAGTAAGGGTTAATCAAACAGCCACTGATAAGCATCAAAAGTTTAAGTTAAGCTAATTCAAGGAGTTAAAAGAGATAAATACTTGAGTAATATTCTAAATGTCTAATAACTTTTTACACTTGAAAAATTAAGTAACATAGCAGAAACACAATAAAAAAGGATAAATATTCGAACTTGGTGTAGGAAGTTGAATATAAAAGCCTTGTTTTTTGTAATTCAATTTTGGTCAACTGCGAAATGGCTATAAGCGAATCGCTAGGAAATTATGATTTACAACTTGTTACCAGTGACATTGTAACTCTTAGTTTTTCCCTCAAACTAAAAAGATATTGTGTAAAGCCTAAAATATCTTTTTTCATGGTATATGTGTAACGGGGCAACGGAGCAAGACCAAGTCGTTATATTGTTTGATAAACAAACGTAAGAGGTCCCACCATGGTTGGGGCCGACATGCCAGAAAGAACTTTTGAAATTTGAACCCTCTAGATTGGCTAAGAACACATCTCTTGTTTCTCTATAGACAATTTCCTCACCAAGCGTAACATCGCTGTCCTGTCCCGTTTTTTAATGTAAAGCAAGACAGGCGAGGAAAAAAAATTCTTGAAATGGAGTAATTTTTATTATAAAACGAGACAGTTGTCATAAAGCAAGAAGAAGTCACCAAAATTCCCCATAAAATTTGTTTATATCTTCCTAAACTTATACATGAAGGTCTGAATCAATGTTCACATACTGTATACACTACACCAAGAATGAAGCAAAATAATGTTTCAAATATGGGTAATCGCCACTGTATTAACAATTATTTCAAAAAATTTATATAGATGTACTTTACCTTGGAGCAGTTGCGTCAGGAGCTTTATTGCCTGGGGGAAAGGTCACTGGTGTTTAGAGTCACTCGAAGAGCCACTGTTTGGCCCTGAGTGTGAACAAGGATGCTTCGATAAAGAAAAAAAAATGATGATACTTGGTGGTATATTTCTCACACACGTATTTTTTTTATAAGAACGTCTAAATTTCAGCTGAGGCTTGATGTGCTTATTTTTTAATTTTCTTTCAGCCTCAGACGTTCTTATAAAAAATTATTTTTAGATTTAGAGGAAATTGATGGAATCTAAATCGTTTTATTGTAGGGTTTTTATACAGGTTTTAGAGCAATGTATAATATATAACAAGGGACTGATAAAGAAAGATAAAACTTTATATCTTTAGTTGAAATGAATCATCGTTTGTCAATATTTCACTTTCCAAAGAATTGAGTTCAGCCTGGGTACGTTCTTAAGATGTTCTCAATTTTTGGCCAAATCTCAGCCTGGATGTTCTTACAAACGAGGTTCTAATAAAAAAATTTCGTGTACACCGATATCCCGTTGAAAATTTAACTTTTTACTAAAGTACCGTCCACAAAATTGGCAAGATACCGCGGTCGTAATATCTACCGAAATCCCGATAAAGATTGTAAAGACTGTTGTAGTGTTAAATAGGAAGCCCTTTCCCTTCCACTATTAAAGTTCTCCGCTGTGTGCGAGAAAGAGAATGCTCTGGAAACAGGCCCGTAGCTATGGGGGTGGGGAGAGCATGGTTGGCATTCCCCCTGACAAAAATTGTTTAGAGGCAATACAAAAAATCCAATATGAATGATTTTTTCATTTTATTCTATTACATTGTATCTTTTATTAACTAAAATCCTAAAGCCAAAAGAGCTAAATTGGTGTGTTTTCCACCTTTCTAAGGCCTCGTCTACTAAGGCCTCAAAAATCCAAATTTTCTCTCCCTGTCTCAATTTTAAGCAGACAGAACAAACAACAATGAGGTTGTTTGGAAAAATTTTAGATTTTCAGTAATCCTTGGCACAATTAAAAATGAGAAATTATATCTGTCACACCCACGAAAAAATGCATTTTCCGGCAATTTAGATTAAAATTTTTTCTTGCTCTCAGTACAGGGCCAAACAATGGTGGGCCTTCGGGTGACTCTTCGGGTGACTCTAGCTTCCAATGATCCCCCCCCCCCCCCACCCTTTCCGGCAAAAGTTTCTAGCTGTGGGCTTATCTGGAGAAAGGAGTTCTAGAAAGAGGGGAAGAGTTTTCTTCCGCCGCCTTAAAGCGATCAGGCGTTCTTCACATGTCCATCATATGATCGTTTGCTTTGAGAATGACGATTGCTTTAGCTTCATCAAAAATGGTAGACCCGTGTAGCGGGCAGATGTTTTCCGGTTCAGTTGTTTTTGTTTTGTTTTGAAATTATGTTTTCATTTTTTCTATTTGTTGGTTCGTTTGTGATTGTTGGCAAATGAAATGTATATCTACTGCATACAGTGGAGCTTCCTTTCACGTTTATAGTATATCATATATAGGGGATGCAGTTATGCTATATGTTACAAAATTATTGCTATATTTATTATAATTAAAATAAATATTTAAAATACCAGCTAGATCTTCTTGTATGGACCTGAATTCCTCTTTTTGTCTTTCACCTTAAACAACCAGGAAGTAAATGAATAGATATTCTTGAGGATTGAAACAATTTTCAATGTGGATTCTAAACTTACCGGATAACTAACCGGAACTACACGCACCGCCACCATTACATTTTATTGAGATTGCATCAGCATCCCAACAGTGGTCGCTTGAGAATTGAGACTACACTGACTCATATGAAGTTTGCCTCACTGCATCAAAATTAGGTTGAATTTTCTTCTTTTTTAAGCTCTTAATTGATCCTACCAGCCTACACTGGCAACTTTCTCTGGCAAAGGCAAAGCATTCCATCCATTTACAATTTGGTTTGCAAAACCTTAAATTTGGGATTCTGTTGACTTCTGTTGTCGTTCACCATACTGTATGCCGAACAGCCAAATTGGAAGATGTGGCTGTTTGGCTGTTTGGCTTAGTTAGTTTAGATACAACCAAAGACGCCAGGCCCACCATGTTTGGCCCTGAGCTGAGGCGTTCTAAAACCATAAGCTTTTCGTACTTCTAGATGGTTAAACAGTTAAGGAGATCTTGCAAGGAATACTGGAATTGCGATATATCTTTCCTTTAACCTTCTGTAAAATTAACCAAATTTTATCCTTCTCTTTAAACAGTATATCTCAAGGAAGGCTCTCATTAAAATCGCACCCTAAAACCACTGGCATTGTGACCTTATGATTTTTCCCAAGGCATTGTATTGCAGAGATAATATTCTAGATGGTTAACAGAATATTAACAGAAACCTGTATCATCGCTAAATCATTGCGGAGGTTAAACAAAATTTATTTCCAAGAAATGTTATCCCACAATTGGCGAATTTACATTTTTTTCTATACCATAATTTGCAGGATATGAGTGTGCAATTGCAGGATAAACAAAAAAAACACAAATAAGCTACAGATGGTTTGTATGTGACGAGAAATGGATTAGATGTGGCTGTCTAGCATTGGAACTTGAAATCAACAGGTTCAAAAGAATGAATGAATTAAAATAAATGCAATGTCTTCATTCTTAACAAAAACAGATCACTAATAAAAAAATAATTGTTCTTTTCTGTTGTTGTTGTTGTTGCTGTTGTGCTTTTAAGAAACTAACCAACAAGCCATCTTTTTTAGAAATATAATCATCAACATTCTGTTCAATCACAAAAGTAATATCCTTGTACTTTTGCCTTCTTGCAGTTTAATAATAATAATAATAATAATAGATATTTAGAGTGGCTAGCCCAGAATAACCCAGACCACAATAATGTGCTGTGGTTGTTTCCACTGAGGGCCACAAGTTTAGTCGCCCTCTGTAAATATCAACAATAATTCAATATATATACAATAAACAATATTTTCCTTTACAATGTTTATTCCTTAGAAACAATAACTGCAAAGAAAACATCTAAAAGAACGAAACATATGATAAACAGGAAATATTTTAAACAATGTTTAGTTCTTTAAAAACAATCCTACTTACCAAGAAAACATTTAAAAGAATGACAAATACAATAAACGGGTATGTTTTAAACAATATTTACAATTTAAAAACAGGCCTAATCACAAAAGACATTAAAAAGAACACAAAATACAATAAATGGGAAATATTTATGTACAAAGTTGCGTTCTTTAAAACAATCCTAATTACAAAAGACATTTAAAAGTATTTAAAAGTATGTCATTCCAAAAATTTTTACCTTACCTTACCATCCAGTTTTTGTGTTTAGGGTGCTGCACATGTCCCAGCTACTGGGGTTGGCAACACCAGACTTTGCCTCACTGCAGCTTGCCAGGCTGTTCTGTCAGTAGGGTCAACACAAAGATTTTGTGTGATGATGTCTAGGTTAATACATTCAGTCCAAGTTTTACGTGGTCTTCCACGTCCTCTTGTGCCCAGAATAACCATATTGGAAACTTCATTCAATGAAGAGGTGTCATGCTTCACATGGCCAAACCATCTCAGACGACGAGTTCTCACAGCAGACATCACAAAATGCGATATTTTAAAGCTAAAAGTATAAGACTTTGGGATTGAACTACCAGTATAATCCCGAAATGCCTTATTATTAAGTTAAATTAATAAAAACGTTTCCTCTTACCAAATAACACTTTCTCATTCAAAATCGATATTCAACTTATGTAAGTTGAAGATATAACTTCCATAAGTTGAAAATCAGCTTACAAACTCACTACATCTTGTTGAAATTGGGTTTCTCCAAACAGCCCTGTGGCCTAATGGTTAGTGAACTTGACTTGTAATCATATGTTTCAAATCCAACTCAAGTCACTTTTTTCAAATTTAACAGAGAGCTTGAAAGTGTCATTTCTGTCTAAAATAAAACAAAACCTCATCGTTATCAATGTTGCGGGAGGGTTTAAACATTAATGAAAAGTGCTCAGTCGAAGCTTAAGCTTTGGCCCAATTTTTCCTGTTTCAGGACTGAAATGCAAGAAGGCAGACGATCTTCATAGATTCGTTCGTTGTATACTCATCCTATACAAAACATCAGTTGCATTGTAGGCTAGAAAACTGCAACTGCAAATTCCTTTCTCATTTCTTCATCTCCTTCTTTTATTTGCTTTGATAGTGGGTCCTCCTGTTAACGCTCTTCCTCTTTTGTGACTTCTTTTTTCTTCTAAATCTCATAATTTCTGAATTTGTCATAACATTGCCAACATAAAATATTTGATATTTTTGATAAAATGTTCCATGTATGCATATTGGCAATGACATCAGTCTTAAACTTTTTTGATTTGATTATATCTATTCCTGTATCAACTTCTGCATTCCATACATTATGCATCAAAAACTTGTATCTCGTCGTAAAGTCAGTTGTGGAGCTACTTCTTCTTGTCATGTTTTATATGTATAGACAACCTGGAAGAGCAAAAATATAAAGGAAAATAAAATTTTGTTTGTTCTAAACTTAATATAATAGTACTTACACAAAAATTGATACGCGCAAAAAATTCATGCAAGTGAAGTTTCATGTAAACTCACACAAATGCTCACATCAAGCTAAACGCAGCTATACAAGTTTCTGTGTTTATCCCGCAATTGCAGGGCAACGCAACAAGCATTTTTTTATATACAGCAATTGCGGTATCCCGTAATTGTAGGATCTCCCTGACTGTCAAAACCCCTTTCTAAAATAGTTGTGTACCCCTTCAAGACAACTCTGTTTATATTGTCTCTTTCTTATTTGGCCTTAGAGATTATCATAAAGGATCAAAAAACAACAAATTAAGCTAAGATTTTAGGAGATATAGATAGAGAGGGATGCCAAATTGTGTTTAGCGTCTTAGTCTTGGTTGCCTCATTGGCTACAAGACAGTCCTCTATCCCAAATATTTTTGTTTGAATGCGAAAACTCACTTTTGACCAATTGTTTGCAAACACTGTATATATGATCTTTCTTTACTTTTTGTTATCATATCACATTTTTTCATTGCATGAAAGTCATTTTCAATGGGTGTCTTTAGTATGCATCTTATATTCACATTTTGAGCACTTTACCAATGTCTCTATATTCCACAAAGCTCATGTTAACTTTTGTGGGTGTTTTGATCATTGTTAGCTTGTTTCTCTTCCTAATTCTGTTTGTGTGTTTTCTTCTTAGGGTTGGATTTCAGGCCTTTTTAGGTCTTTACACGGCAAACTTGATATTTCACTCAAATGATAATTATCCAAATTTCACAGCTAGTTTGATGTCTACCATATTATGTTAACAACACCGGTTACATTTAGGCAACGTTACATACAGTATTTACAAATCATTGACAATACAACCAATTGGAATGTCTATTTGTCCATTTTCTCCAAGTTAGAGCTTAGTCCTCTAGAGGAGTGTGGTAATGAAGGGAATAGAAAAATAAAACCTTATAAAAGATAACACAACGTAGAAAGTGGTTGTCTTCGTTTAGGTGGTGGAATTTTGTGCTGAATTTTTTGACATAATTTTTTCAAAAATGAATGGTTACCCTTTCTAAAGTCAATATGTGGTCCAACCCACTCGTTTCTATAGTCTGAAACGCCAATATTAGAGTCGGTAAGTCAGTAAACATGTCGATATGTGTGAACAGAGTGCGAAAAAATGGCTTGAAAACTTGCTTGAAACAGGAGTGCATGGTGCACTGTTAAAACACTCCTTATTAATACTTTTTATTCTTCATAGATAGAGGGGGTGTAAGGGATGAGTAATTTCACTACTTACACTCTTGTTCTTAATAAGAAAAGTCAAACCCACAGGGTATAAGGATCATGAGTAGTGAAAATACATTAAAAAAAGTGGCCTCTTTGTTTTAGTTGCTTGGTATTTTTGGGTAGTTCCCAAAATAAATATTGTGTGCAACCGACAGTATTATCGGAAATATGCCACAATAAGAATAACAACTGATGGACAGAACTGTATTTTGGAGTTGTTCTTGATGCAAAACAATTTGTGATGACAGCCTTAAGAAAGCTTTAAACAATCATTAGACTTATCATGGTTACACATTTTTAATGAAAAGTGGCACTGAAATTTAATCATGGTTTGTGAGAGCAGAGATTAGGCATTGATTTGTGCACAATTAAATTGCAGTCTGGTATTTAGGTACTATATTCAAATGACTGTAAAACTGATTTGTTTAAAAGGAATGTGACCAATTTGGTCATGTATGTGTCGTCAATAGAGTGCATTATATTAACTTGTTTCATTTTAGCTAAAACTAAAAGAAGCATCAATAGTATCAACCTGACCAACCCTTTGTCCATTCAAAATGAAGAGCCCTGCAAATTTATTCAGATCTGAGGAGATGAAGCTGTGTCAGCTTTATCTTCAAACTGAATGTGCCTATGCATGTGTCAGTGAACTGGGTGAAATTGTATGTATTTTTTCTCACCTTTATTAATTTTAGAGCAATTTGCGTGTCGCTACAGTAGAAATAAACTCCTCCACAGACTTTTTTGTGGGTACCTGGCCAGACAGGGTCGATTTAGCAACATTTATTATAATTTCATAGGCTTAGGAAAGGTTCTAATTAATAAATTTTAATTTCGAATTCTTGAGGTTTTTATATTGCAAACCTGAAATCCAAAGAAGTAATGTTTTTTTTATAAAAGACAAAGCTTTATAAGTTATAAGATAAATTCGCCATGATTTTATTAAAAAATAACAACAAATTGCATTTAAAATTTCAAGCATTGAAATTGCTTGAAATTTTAAATGCAATTTGTTGTTGTTTTTTGATAAAAGCTTTATAAGATTTTTAAAATTTTATTATTTGTATTATGTCTTAAAAATAAAACATAATTATGTCTTGCATGAGGAATTCTTGAAAGATTTTTTCCTCTAAATGTAAACCAATGTTTGTTTTATTTCAGGGACTTGTGGAATTCAGAGATGTAAGTTCATACAACTTATTTGAAATTCCAATTGATCTTTCAATCACTTCAACAAATTTGATGTCTTAATTTTTTTAATAAGCATCAGTCATTGAAATTGGCCTTGGCACTCTGCAATCGCCAAAGCTTTTGCTGAGGCAATTTAGGGTTTTTTCCTATTTGCCTTGGCAAAAACAAAGTGCTGAGGGGAATCTGTTAAATAATCAAAAATGATTTATTTGCTCTCTTTATCACTTACATATGATTTCTCCTCAAAATCTCACATTGTCATCAAAATATGGTGTACAATTTCAGATTCATAACAATAAAACTTGTCATAGAATTTACAAAAATTTCTGTTGACAAAATCAATAATTTATTCGCTTTCATAATGATGAATTTAATGTTTGCATTGGCAAAAAATACTTTTTCTCTAAATTTCAATGACTGTAGCACTGAATTTTTTATCTTTCTTATATGTAATCATCAACAAAAATTATTGATGTAATTCTGTGTAAAAGGATCTATTTTTTGTTTTCTTCCTTTTCGTTTGGAATCGTAGAACATTTTTCAATAAGTAGGCTATGGTCTCTAGAAGTTAATTTTGATCCTAAATTATTTTTTAAGAAATTTCAGTCCAAAATTCTTTGTGTTTTCAGTTGTTGTATGTTAGCTTATAAATCATGAGACTGAGTAATTCCATAAATGATCCCAAACACAGGGCTTAAAAAATTGAAAAAAAAGGTCAGCATGCACAACATACAAGCTATGTTTTTGTGCGAGTTGTTTAGTCAATGTATGCTTCTGAGTACGTGATTAAAATTATTCTACTTTTATATCTTACATAAATAGAATGTACCAAACTAGACGAAAAACTTTACTATAAAGCTAAGAGAATTCGTGGATTCACTTTAGATTCTCTTTCCCTAACAATATCATATAGACATCTCAAAGTTTTGGAAGATGCGTTCACGTTTTTTGCCATTGGTATTTACACAGACACAAACTTCATGCGATTCTTCAGAAACAAGTGTAAAATGAGTAAGGAAGACAGGGTCCTCATAGATGACAGCAACCCTACTGAAAATACTGTGTGGGTTTTATGTCATTTGTATTTTTAAAGTGAAAAAAGTTATTTCAGATATGATAGGGGAAAGTATCTGATAACTCAGGTGCACTTAATTCATTTAAAATATGGCGTCATGTTCCTGTCAATGCTTTAGTATTGAAATCCTCCTCTTTGTTACAGTTGAATCCAAACGTCAATGCATTTCAAAGGAAATTTGTCAGTGAAGTTCGAAGATGTGATGAAATGGAACGCAAACTCAGTAAGCTAATGCGTTGATTAAAATTCAATGGATAGGGGATGGAATGTGTTAAGCAGCGTGTTAAATAAATCTTTACTTTCGGGCTTTGATTAAACTCTTTGATCTACAGCATTGTCACACACAGTTTGAAAATCTTGATTGTACTTTAATAATTTAATAAATTTGAGTTCTTTAAAACTTATATAGATGCAGCTCTTGGAAGTTACTGAAAAATGCTAAGGCTATTTACTCCTTCATGTTTGGTAAAAGCATTATCTCCCTTACCGATGGGATTTCAAAGTAGCAGAATGTCATTAAAATTTTTGCTCCTCCATTGAAATTCTGTCTTAACGTAATGTATAAACAAACATCTAATTCTTAGGATTCATGCAGAAGGAGATGGATAAAGCTGAAATTCTGATACAAGATAATAGTGAAAATCCCTTTGCACCACACCCAAATGAAATGATGGAACTTGAGGTATAAAACTTTATTGCCAACAGTCCACTGGGTAGCCAGTAATCCTGCAAAGTCTTAGATATTGGTATTGGATCAACCTGGATCAACAAATGTATACAGAACCACATGAATTACTGACTTGCAAATTGCCACTTTTACTTAAAGTATCAGGAATTGAGATGAATTTTTCTCAAATTCACAAAATTATCTTCTGTGATAATTTCTTCCCGTAACCATTTAGTGCCCATAATTGGACATGTCTGATAAATATTTTTTGGTCCTGGACCTCAAAGTAGGTACTTACAAGCTTGGTAACCCTACTGACTAATCATGTCCAATGATTCCAAAAATATAATGAAACTTGGACTCTTGGGTTGTGACCTAGGAGCTCTGCAACCCGTACATCAGAAGGTGCAGTTCCCATTTAGCGAATAGACAATGTCCAAAGTTTACAAAATCTGGTGGCATTCCTAAAATTGGGGGTAATGGTGCAATACAAATCTTCAACTTTTAATTTTACGAAAAATAACTTTTCTTAGGACAAGCTTGGGCAACTTGAGAAGGAAATGAAAGAGTCCAACATAAATTATGAACAACTTCAAAAGACATTCCTTGAATTAACTGAGTTGAAGTACATCTTGAGGAAGACTCAAGTTTTTTTTGAAGAAGTAAGTCTTGTTGGTTTTCATTACCTTCAAATGTGGCTACTGAAGACATGCCACTGGGTAGATATTTTAGAGTAACGAGAAGTTTCCTTTTTATACTGAAGCATGTATATATAACTCAACTCAATATTAGTTAAATGAGTACTAGGCCTACATCTAATTACCAACAGAAAACTAATCAATTATAAATTGAATTGAGTATATAAATTATTTCTCATGAACTAGGAAACTTTTAACACTTTTTACGAAGAATTTTTCGCCGATTAATATTAAGGTATACTGGGAACAAAAAAATCAGGAATTTGCATACAAAGTTTTTATTGGTAAGGGTTCTTCTCAAACTGCATTTGAAAACTTTAGAATGTTTGACTGCACTTCGAAATTCAGAATATGTCATAAACTACGTTTTGATCTCACATTTAGGCAGAACATCAATTATTTCAAGACTCTATTGCTGAGGAACCAGCTATGGCCCATGATGAGCTATTATTGCTGGCAGGGGATAGTGGACATTCTACACCTGCACTTGGAGGTCGTTTAGGGTAAAATTTTGAGTAGCTACCTATTATTCGCCGGTCTTTCAAAAATTACACTGTGCAAATTTGCAAAACGTGTAATTGGTATAATTTTCTGGTATAATTTTCGTAAATCTTTTTAAGTATTATCAAATA
>JAUBWS010096187.1:0-11130 GCA_032270445.1 Darlingtonia californica | reverse complement strand
AAAATATCTCATACCTTAGCATTATGTTGAAAAATTGCAAGATTTTTGTTTTGTCTTTCTTATAACCCAAAGTTTGCAAAAAGTAATGTAAAATTTTTTTTTCGACTTAATAGTTAATTTAATAATTCAAACGTTTTTCATTAAGTACATTAATATATTATTCTGTATTTCTTTAGCTCGGCTTTATTCATTGAATTCTGTTTTTTTTAGTGGGTTGCGCTGCTATGGCTAAAACCACTGCTTTGAATAAAATAGATTTTCTCCTTGCGACATTGTTGTCATAATACAGGACCGTAAAAGGGTTCAATGAAAATTCAACTCACACAGTCTGACGACCAATAAAATTTGGATATTATAGAGCTCTGAATCACTTGAAAAAATTAAATTTCCAAATATTTCCAATTTCTATTGCTTCTCGGTTGGCTGAAAAATTCCACTAGAGAAAAGTGGGAAGAATAATATTTTTCAGGATAAATATTAGAAATGTTACCGGCTTGTTATATTTAAAAGTTTCCCTCCAAGGTTAAATTTCATTTTTACTTTTTTAACATAAAATTTTTTTTAAGACGAAATCTTATAGTCGAAAATCGGATGGTGATTTCAGCCTCATTTAATCGCAAAACTTTAATCAGCCACATTTTCGTTTCCTTGTTGTTTCTATGTTAGGAATAACTAAATTTTGCACATGACATAAGTGCAATTGTCAGGGGCGGATACAGACTCTTCAAACCACCGTGTAAAAATCCCGAACTTTTCCGATTTTTCGATTAAATTTCCCCGATTCTTCCCGAAATGTCTATAAAATTTCCCGATTTCGGTAATTTTAGACTACTTAACTGTGTGAAATCACAACTTTCACATAGTTTCTATCCGCCCCTGATTGTTGATATCTTCTTCTGACATTGATATTGTACGAGATAAGTTAGGTTAAAACCTAGCAAGGAAGTTATAGCAGCTGATATAAGGTTTTCGGTTGAATGAACAACCAGTGAACAATCGGCATAAGTTTCTATTGTTTAGACATTTTAAACTTTTGGCAAACATATCATTTCCAATAAACACTTTTGTGTGCTTTTTTGAATTGTGTTGTGAATACTAGGTCTTGAAATAAAATCTTGAATATTATTAAATGGTACGGGACATGTTCTGTACGATGACCAGCAGGCATGATGATAGCATAAGATCGACAAAGAAGTATAACTTTCAGGATTCGCATTTGTAAATATAATAACAATTAGACAATTAATGGTTATATGAGATGAAATTTGTGGCAAATGTACTGCAGATTGTAAACTCTTCATTTGTCTATTTTATGGTTACTTTAGGAATTCTTTTGTTGTTCACAGATGGGATTGATAATAAAGGTAGGACGTAAGTTCCAAAATTTTGTGAGATTAGAAAATTGATCTTTCCGATTTCGTTGAAATGTTGTACTGTACGCTAAACGTTTAGTTGTATTCTTTACTCATAGTTTCTAGCCAAAAGACTTGCGTATTATGTTCCACACGTTTCCACAACTCCGCCTTCTCCTTTTTTATGCTTGCTTCACAAGTTAAGCTAACGCATTCGGAAGAATAGAAAATCAGTAACATGTGTACTGTTTAACTGGTATTTAACTAATATCATATTGACATCAGAACGTTAAACATTAAGCCAGAGGCAGGTTTCTCGAGATATCAGCTTGATTGATACCTTTACTACCATTTTTCTGTAGAGCATCTAAAAAAAGAGGACTAAACGGCTGAACAAAAGAATTAAAGATATTTCTTTAGTTGAATTGATATTTCCTTGATTCCTCTTAGCTGTCCGACGTTGCAGGTCAACAGAAGATAAACGTAACATTGTCCAGTTCCGCAATAGTACTGGTAAACTCATTGCAACCCTCAAAGATCCTCGTAACTCGAACGATGCTAATGTAACTCTATCGAAAAATGATGATTTGAGGCGATACATGGATGAAATACAACATGTGGTATTAGCTAACAAACGTAATGTTAAAGACAAACATAACAAAGCAGCAAAAAGAAACGAATTAGAAAAATATATTGAAAAATTAAAAGAGACTGTGAAAAACTCTGGGCGAGAAAAGGAGGTTTCTAACGTAGGTGGTAAATACAGAAATGTAGCCAACAGCACAAGCAAAAACTTTAAGAAGAAGAAGAATTTCGAGGAAGAAAAACACCAGCATTATTACGATAACATTAACAAAATGATGAAAAGTTATAAATCAGGTTTGTAAAATTCAACCTAAGATTGTTTCCTGTCCTAGCTTACTTGCGTAATATATTGTTTTGTAATTGTTTTAGCGCTCATGTTTTGTCAAAAGTTTAAGACGGGGCGGTGATGTATGTCTACTTAGCAAAAGCATGTCTTTTGTTTTTATGCCAATCTTTTCAATCTTAACGGGTTGTATTTATTTAGTAGATATTTAGAATAAGATATTTTTTAAGTTTTCTTTGAAAATAAGATTTTCCCGAAACTATCCCAAATTCATACGTACTCACGTGTGCCATTTTAAAATTATTTATTAGCGTAACAGTGGTTAGAGCATCGGCTCTCTAAACATCTAGCTTCGGTGATCTGAAATCAATGCTGGTGCTCCTTTCACCGATCGGGTATTGTCACCATTTTGGGTAAAGCCCAATGGATAATCTTGTTTATGTTTCCTTACTAATCACGGCTAGTTTCGTCAGAAAAAGTTATTAAGAAGGTCAGGAAGGCGGAAAATGAAGACACGTTCTTCTTGCCAAACGCTTTAGTCGTAAGAGGTGGAAGGATTGAAATGAAGAAGGTGAAAATGCTAATTATGATGCTTTTGTTTAGTGAAACAACAAGAAAACGAAATAAGTCTGTTACATGAAGATGAAGTTTTACAAATCCATACAAAACCATTAGAAGATCCAAACTACGATATTAAACCTCCAGAGAGTATACCAGAGCTAGAGAAAGTTCCGTTTGACTGGAAAAAACTTTTAAATGTCGATGACATTGCTGACAATATAAAATTCGAGAAAATGGACGATGAACCGTGTGATTCTAGTAAACCTTCTGAACCTGGTGCAAATGCTCATGACGGTCGTGAAAGATACGATAAACCAGATGGGCACCACAAACAAAAACGTGAGATCAACGATATAAGAAATACAATCGTTGATGTTATAGACTTTTACAAAGAATTGGAAAACCTAAAGGATTCGGAAACGCCAAAAGAAAATCGAGCAGTATCAGCCATTAAGAGATCGAAAATTCAAAAAAGACCAAACGGTATGTTTAGTTGAGACGATTTCATTAGTCATCACGACAAGACGACCAAAAGCTTACGACATTTACCTAGCAACAGAAAATTCATCATTCATCATCACACTCGACACTATGACACTGTAACTGAATTACATGTAGAATCAAATCAAACCCACATATCATGAACCGACAACAATATCACTACATTACTCCGTGATGTCTAGTATCAACTACTGACTAAGTATCAATGACACGCAACAATAACCAAACCAAACGTATCAGCAGTTTGATTTAAATATTGCATTTCCTAATGATGTGTTTTATACCAACTGTGTAACGACTACAAGAGAAAAATCACGTGAACCTTAAATCCAATTTTTATCATTCAACTACCAGTAACATTAATTAAGACTGTGATTCGTCAAATCAAACCAACTTATCATCATAAATAACCAAACGTACCATTACCCCATTTTGCATTACGGACGCTTACAATAAGATCAGATTATGCAGGACATTACTCAACACATCTAGAACATTCAATATGTTATTAACTAATTTGACGACATTGAACGTTTTTATAGTACCAAGAACATCATTGTCTGGAAAGAAGAACTTAAAGTTCACCTTAAACAATGTGTGCTGAATTATTGAAAACTTCATTGGTTTGCTATAAGTTTCTTTTTCTCCACTTTGTTTTGTAATTTCATGGAGATATTATCATATAGATATCGTTAGAAATTGTAGAATTATTTACTTGTACTGTGAATGAAAAAAAAAATTCGGTATAAGTTTTCAAAATCCCAATTTTAGTTTGTTTGTGAGCCTTTTGGCAGATCGAAGCCAGTCAGCTTCACTAAATTAATGATGGGATATTTTACTGCTATAACTGTTTTCAATAAGGATCTATGGAATTTCGCTGCATCTTAAACTTGTGGTTCAGCTATAATAACTTCAATACTTTCATAGTTCTATAGTCTCAACTAAAGCTCCTGGGAATTTAAATTTCATGTCATTAACCCTATTCCTCACGAGCTTTTTCATGTACGTTAACTTCATGAGGGGGGGGGGTTAACTTTTGATAGGGTTGGAGAAAAAAGATCATCAGTTTCTAAAAACACATAAAATTGTTGGTCAGCATATCTTTTATGATGTCAGCATTTTATTTGCAAAAATACTGTTTTTTGGGAAAAATATATCCTCTTTTTAATGAGCAATAACTTTGAGTTAAAGCTTCAAATTGAGTTAATAACTCCTCAACTGAAATATAATAAGATGTAGTGTTTAAAATGGTATGAATAGTGTGTTTTTAGATATCCAAAATGGCGGAAAAACATGCTGAAGTCATCATATTTTTGTGAAAATTTGATGACATCATCAAGATGTCATTTTTGACAAGTGATGTCACAAAATGTATAAAATCGAAAGCACTTGTGACACATTCTTGCAAAAGTTTTGACCAAAACAAGTTTTCCAAAATTTAGCCTGCGAAGATTAGCCAGCAAGCACCCACTTAACTAAAAATACCCATAATTACTGAAAAAGTCGGCCTATTGACCCGAAATTTTCACGAAATGTGTAGAACTAATTTTATTTTATTTTTATTTTTCTTCCGTGAAAAATAGGGTTTAATGCTTATTTTAGCTGTGAGTATATCAGTTAGAATAATTGTATTTCGTTTAGAATCTAGCCATCTTCACAGAAAGCGCATTATTGTACCAAAAACTGAAGCCAAAATGTTTCTGAAAAAACCTTTGGAAAATCAAGATTCGTCTTTCTTGGAAACTACTCAAGGAAGAAGTTATTCAACATTTACTCCTGAAAGCATCCACGAACCGTTTTCTAAAAGTAATGGCGCTTTATCCGGAGAAGAGGTTGCTACACGACATAGTATCCTTTCTGCACCGTCTTTTCCTCTGGAACAATTCAAAAATAATCAATCAAGTGTAACATCAAATATAGGAAATCTTTCAAACGCAGCGCTGTCACCTTCGTTACAAGAATCCGAATTATTTAAATCAGCTCCCTTGATTACTGGAACTAAAGAAATAACCCGCCAAAATCAACTCCCATCTAGCTTGTTTGATGATAAAGAAATGGCTAGAATTGAAAATGGAACAGCTCAAAGTTTAGACAATGAAATAATAAACAATATTGGTACTCAGCACTTTAACAATGTCAACAAAGATCTGTCATTAAATTTGGGAAATAATGATGACAAGGTGAATTTTGATAAAGCTTATCAATCAAAAAACCAAGAATCTACAGAACCATTAATATCAATTCCGGATGCAGAACAGAGCGAACCTATTGACAATGAAGCATCCACATATATTCTACATGATCAAACCATTCCTGATGACACTGCAACCCTTGATAACACAACCACCAACCAGATTAGCAAAAACACTTCTGATAGTCAATCAATAAGAATACAAGATATTGAATATAAACTACAAGCTAAAAGGAAAGATTACCAAAATGCGACATCCAAAGAATTAGTTGGAGCTGAGAATAGGACATCAATCATCAAAGAAGAATCTTTAGGCTCTCCAATTCAGCACAAAAATGCAAATGTAAACTATAACGAGGAAGAAAATAAAAACTTGAAGAATGACTTGACGACATATCTTGATATAAACATGAAGAACGACAGCAATATTAATTCATCATCACCAATAAACGTAGGTGCATACAGTATATTTTTTGAGCTTTAATAAGATCTTTCATTTAGAATTGACAAAAACTATAACTTGCTGCAGTAAAAAGATGTGTTCGTGGAAATTATATCTTTAAAATTGTATTTGAACACCATACCTAAAATAAGCTCAGCTTATACATGAGCATAGTTGGTTCAGGCGCTGAATAGGTATCAAGTGACCTCAAATTTTCACAAATATCATTTGAAAAAAAGTTTGAATAATTAAAAAAGCAAGTTCCTTCAAGAAGCCAGACAATACAATAAACAAGCATTTTTTTATAAAATTATTAATTCAGAGTACAAATAAATAATTCTACAAATGTTGTCAAGCAGGAGAGAAAAAGTCAAAATTTTGAAATTTTGGACAAACGTACATTTTTAACTGCCCCTTTCCCAATTTCAATTTTTCCTTTTCTTTTTTCTTTCCAGATGTCCATCGTTCATCACAATATTGATCACATTAATGCAACTTTAAAAGCCATCAAAAGTAATGGTTCTGATTCGTTAGCTTCTCAAATCACAGCTACACCAACAATTCAATCATCTGCAACAATGTCAAAACCAACAAGTCAATCATCTTCAACAATGTCAAAACCAACAAGTCAATCATCTTCAACAATGTCAAAGCCAACAAACCATATACAAACAACATCAGTTGCTTCACCAAAAAAGAACAATTCACAGAATTCGATACATCAATCTGGTATTGGTATTGATCCGAATTTAGCGGAACAGTTAAATGTAACTACCAACCGTTCATCCAAAAAGAACATACAGAGTCATCATAAGTCAAAGGCAAATCTTCATCGTCATCATCATTATCAGAAAATCTTGATAAAAAGTAAACATTCTGACAGACAAAATATATTTTCTAGAAATCATGACAAAAGCTTAAAGAAGCAAAATGCCGTGGAATTTAAAATCACGCAGCAACAGTTAACAGAAAGTATAAAACATGCCTTATTGGATTTTACAAAAGAGCTGAAAATTGAGAAGAATTCAAATCCATTTACCCGTCGAAACAAAAAGGAAGAAGGCCAACCTACAAACAACTCATCAGTTTCACAATCTCCTTTGTATAATTTGGACTCAAGTATATTTTCATCTCTTGATAAGTCTAATCATACTAGACTTGATGAAAATGCAGAGAAGAAGTCGAATCATACTAAACTTGATGAAAGTACAGAGAAGCTTGAAAACAAACATCCATATCATGAACTGGAAAAAGTTAATAACAGAGAATCAATGGTTGAATTATTGAAACAGTTGAGCCTAGTACAACCAACAAAGCAACACTTACCTCAACAGCAACTATCTGAATTAAGAAAGGTTCTGAAGCCTTCACAGCAAATACTAAACTCGCAGCCATTACTAAACTCACAGCAATTAACAAAAACTTCATCCAGTATTAACAAACTATCCACTGATATCCAACAACCTTCTGTTATTTTAGGAAAAGAGAGTTATCAGCACCTATCTTTTCCATTGAATGTGTTAACTAGTAACTTTTTGCAAGATACTCGAACTGAAAATCATAAGCAATGTACTATGCCGTACTGTGAATGTGCAGAGTACCCATGTTCATGTTATCAACCAGTTTGTTCGTGTGATAGAGACTGCCTATGCTTAAGCCCACCGTGCTATTGTTCATGTAACAAAGCTTCAGCTATCCCTGTGTGGGTGAAAATCTTACCCGTCTATTCTTACAGTTCCGGTCAATCTTGTATTTGTTCATTTGGTACTGAAGATTGTAAATGTAATCATCTTGATCCAAAATTCCAACATAGACATCATTTGAGGATTGCTAAAGATTGTGTTACTCCATTTTGTCTTCCGTCTGAACTACCATTAGAAAAATCAAGTTTCGACTGTTTAAGATGTTGTGGTCATAATAATTACAATGGTGATTTCCAGAACCCTTGCTACAGTGCCTGTGAATGTGGTAAACGTAACAAACATCCATCATTACTGAGTATTTCAGGAGCTTCAGATCTCACAGTATCACCTCATTCACCCACAAATAAGGAAACTACAGATAAAATATTGGAGCCAGAAATAGAGCAGCACAAATCAGGAGAAATATTACAAAATTCTGTTAATACCGTCAATGATAAAACAGTAATAAATAAAAAAAACTTGTCTTATTCAAATGTCACTTCTCCAGAACTTTTGGCAATTGTTCATCCAGTAAAGGCGGTTGCAACAAAGCCTACGATCAGTGTTGAAAATCCTAAACGTCATGAATCAATTATATTAAAGTCGAAGCTATCTTCATCTAAAGACCAGAACAAATTCACAACAATAATCTCTGCCTCTCCCATGCAACATACTAAAAAAACAGAGAGAATTAGTTTACAAAAAAGAAGACATAAAAAGAAGCAGAGGCATCAGACCAAAAAATCAAATCATATAGCCAAAGAAATTAATAGTGAGAGTGATCAACAACATGTAAATAATAGTCATATTGAACCAGATGAAACTTCAATAGTGGTTAGAGAGCTAGTGAGAAATGTTACACATAAGGCATTGTCAGAATCTTCGAATGAAAATCTTGAAGAGCGGCTGGCCAACTTCCTAATCGAAGCGTTTAAAAACAGCCACTTAACAATGAGGGAAAGCAACGTACCGCACCATTCAAATAGACATGGTAGAATAAATATTTCAGATCCGATGAATTCTCTGGTACCTTACCAAAATATTAGTGATAACTTCTTTCTTGCTTCGAATGAGAATCGGGCCACCACGCAAAGTATAAAATCACAAAACAAAGAGACAATGAACAAGCATAAAAGACTTAAGAAGAACAAAAATATTGATAAAAATAAGTTGGAGAGTAAAGAAATACATTATAGTCAACGAACAATACCTACAAAGAAATTTTGGCAAGATTTTACAATCCCGACAAAGGCATTGCCGAAAATTGGTTTTGATAAATTCATCGATGATAATGATAAAATGCCTCGTGATTCATTAAAATTTCAAAGTGTCCAAAAGTCAAATTCGAACATTCAAAATAACATTCGTAAGTACGAAAGTCGTCAACAACAATCAAAACAAGGGAAGTCAACGTCAGTATACGAAATAATTCCGAATAAGACAAGAACTCAACATAGTGCTTTGTTGAAGTATCAAAGTATTGAAACAAATCGAAGATCTTCAATTCCCAGGTTACCTTTTGTTGATGGTATTAAACATAAACATTTTCATCTGACAAGGAAGAAGAAAAGGAGAAAGAATGCTCATAGAAGAAAGAAAATAAAAAGAACTGTTATAAAATAAAAGAACTTTAATAATCCGATAACTAATATACAGGGTGTTTCAAAAGAAAGGATAGTGAAAAAGTTATATTGTTTTATAAAATAACCGAATTAAGTTTTAGGTTAAATTAAGTTTTAAAGTAGCATCAAAATGCTACACATCTCTTTAAATAGTAAAAAGAAATTAAAGTTAAATAACGATTTGTTAATTCTTAAAACTATGTTGAAGGTTAGATTTTAAAAAACGGAGATAGCTTTAAATGGAGAGCAGTCCAAAGAATAACGATAACTCAACACTTTTTTAAGCAGCTAGGCATATTATCCTAGTAATCATATTAAGTTGTTTATGATAATTTTCTTATTTTACTTGCATTTCAATTATGTACTCTATGTGTTCATGAAAGCATCCAGTTTTGGTAGTTTTGGTTTCAGTAATTTCTTAAATTTTTCAAAGAGTTCTATATAAGTGGGTACATCGCTTCTTAAGATATCTTTAACAGAATCTTTTCTTCACATTACTTACAAATTCATTTAACTTCACTTCCTCTGTTTGAAAAACCTTTTTTGATGGCGATTTGTGATATCTTCCAGTTAAAGCGATCTCAACTTTTCAAAATATCACCTTCATAACTTTAATTTAGATTTGCGAATTAACAAATGAGTCATTAGATTTGATTTATTTTACTATTTAAAAGGGAGATGTGTAGCTTTTTATTGGTACCAAAACTGTAAGATTTACCCTTTTGGATATTTTATAAAACAATTTTACTTTTTCACTATACTTATATATACCCAGTACGTTTTTGATTTTTGATAATTACGTAAGTACGTATAAGGTTTGAATAGAATTTAGGTAAGGTTTGTGGAAAGACTTCCCAAAAAACAAATCAATCTTCGAGGCTTAGAAAATTCTCGGTTACATAGAAATTCAAAAAGCATCAAAGCAGTTCTTCTTTTTTGTTCAACTACAAGGTACAGTTTATATAACAAAAGAGCTTTTGACAGAAGTATTTCTTGGGTACATACTGTACTATTGATGGTAGGAATGTAAATACGCAGTATGTATGTAATTCAATGTATTATTTTTGTATTATTCGGAAAGTGGGTAGCAGTACATATTATTTTTTTAAATGTATACAAAAGTTCACTATAATTTTATATGAAAATCATTTTCTTAAAATTCAATCTAAATATAAATATTCTCAACTTCAGTTGAGCTAGGATCTAACAATGTCTATCTGTGTGTGTGTATATGTCTCAAACGTTTGGAGCAGGATTGCGAAGCCAATATTGGTCCTACAAGGCTAAATACCCTGGGGATTTTTTCATTCTTTCAAAATTTTCATTTCTCGAAATTTTAGGTCCAATTTAGTCCAAAACCGTCAAACGTTATTAGGTATTGGTAGTTAAACTTTAAAGTTGCGAAGTGTATACCTAAAGATAGAAAATTTTATAAGCTTTTCAAAAATTTATATATTGTTTAACAAAAACATTAAAGAAAGAAAATACAAGTGTTTGAAATCTTTGTATTGTTAGCTCTACTTTTAATGGTTAGAAATCAGTGTTATTTTTAATCACAGTTGTTATTTACCTATCACTTCTTATCGCGAGTGCAATTTTAATTACCGTTGTTATTACGTAACAATTCAACTATCAACAATTCTATTGCCGCGATTTCCCATTATTATTATTTTCATGTAAAAAAAATTTATTTGTACCGTAGATATTAAGCACTTGTATTATACAGTGTGTATCAAAAAAGTTTATCCAAGGTTATTGAACGCGTTTTTGTTGTTAAATATTTGTTAACATTTTGCGATTCTTATATCAGAAAAAAGGTCTTTTTGAGATCTAGCCGAATATGTAATTCTTTTAAAAAAAATACTTTTTCCAGGTAAGTTATAGAAGGAAACAATTTTTACTTCTCTCATT
>JAUBWS010096186.1:3154-24545 GCA_032270445.1 Darlingtonia californica | reverse complement strand
AACAGAAATTTTTGTAAATATTTATATTTCTTAATTTTTGATTGGTAATCCTGTATAAATTTCGTTAATAATAATAAAAAAAGTACCAAAAACAATTTCCCTACTCAGAAAATCTATCGTTCTGTTAAGTAAACTGCGTTTTTTGCTGCACTGTAAGGGTACAAAAACTGTAAGGGTATGTTTCTAAAACTTATTCCACTGCACTGTAAGGGTCCGACCGCAAATTTTGGGCCGCACATGCGGTCTTTTTAAGGTAGAGTGCCCCCCCCCCCCTAAAATGTCCAAGCGACTTCATCAACGTTCAATGATCGTTGTTTAAAGATCACATGAGCCCATTTACAATAGAAACGAACATCACCAAACTAACTGAGCCACAAAGTTCATAATTTGTGTTATTTTTTTAATCTGCGAATCCAAAATAACATAATTTCTTTACTAATTCTCCAAAAAAAAAACAAGGTAAGAAGAAAAAACACAACTTTTTCAAGACAGCTTCAGGCCTTATCAAATTTATTGTAGTAAGTATCGTACCAGGCACTCTAGGTGAGTTAAGGTTACAAAAAAACAAAGCGATCTTACCAAAACTTTTACAACAACTCAACCTACTTTATAAAATAATTAGAAAAAATCTACAACCGTTAACTTCAATATAAAATCGAAAATACAATGTATATAATCTTGTCCTTTACGGGTGTTGTACTTTATTGGGAGAAATTTTCGCGGATTCACAAGATATTTGACTACAGTGACGTCTTTTTAATGCCATTTTTGGGAAATTTTTAAAGGTCTTTGTTTTCAGAAGGATTTATTTTCGCGGTTGGGGCTGAAAAACATTTTTCGCGGGGATTTATTTTCGCGGATTTTCAGCAAAACCGCGAAACACTGCGAAAACTTCTCCCTTTGAAAGCTCACTTTTATTTTGATAATCTACTCCTCCTCGCACAATAACTCCCAAACCCCGGTGGTCAAAATTGGGTGCTCAGACTGTCTCTTAAAACTGAGCGGTTTGAGAGAAACCGTAAAAGGAGCAGAGAACAAAAAGAAGGTATTTCTTTTTCTCATTTAGGGAGGGTTAAGTTTGAAATTTTTATAAACTGTGGATTATACATTGATAGAAATTGTAGTTTTGTTAAAAAAAAATTGGAATACTATAATTTGTGCTCCCTTGCACATTAAATCATTCTACTGTGATCCCTCGCACATAAATAACGATATAACGATCTGTGCTCCCATCGCACATTAAATTACAATCTGTGCACCCTCGCACATTAAATTACTACGAGTGCTCCCTCGCACATTGTCTACAAATTCTTGTTTTATATTTCAATTATGTTACAAAATAACTCGAGTTCCAACTGCTTTACAGGAAGAGAGCCAAACGACATGTGAAAGAGTATTGAATAATTCGCCCTGTTTTAATGACTGCACGCGACTTTAGATATTTTACCGAACACAAAAGCAAAAAGCAAAAGCCAAAACTTCGAAAACGTAAATAAATTCATATAATGCACCGTTTTCATGTCTCAGAAAACAAAAGAAATGTTTGCTTACTCCATCGTTGTTTTTTTTTTCAATGATAGGCAAACAATCGCTTTTTGTAAGAGCATGGTAGGGAAACATATACCATGTGGATGATGTGGTGATAGTTAGCTGCATGTTGGGAAAGTTTCAAAAAAAATCATAATAGAGAAACTTAGTTATGTGCAAAAAGTATAATTTTTCTCTAATCTCTCTTACATTTTTCCCTATTTTAACTACCATTGCATGATAAAGATAAATGATGGAGAGTGATAAAATCTATTCTCGTACAGTTTTTTTTGCTGTTGCTGAAATCAGGGAGCCTGGGATCTAAAATAAAACTATATAAGAGCAGGTTTTGTGAGCAATCGACAAACGTTACTTTTAAGTTGCTGAAGTTGCTGTAAGTTGCATGCATGCTCTGAAGAACATTTTAATTAAGAATTAAAACATCACTTCCAAAGAAAACCATAATCGTTTCAGGTAAATAGTAGAATAGATAGGTAAATAGATCTGTTGAATTTCAGTGCAGCACGTCCAGTGCAGTTACGTATCGTGGCAAATAGGTGACATTTAATATTTTTTCTTTTTTATTATAAATGGATTCTTTAAATCGAAAAAAACTCCCATTTAAATGAAAATTTAGCAACTAACGTCACGGTTAACTTTCCAGTTTATCAAAAAGCCTCACTTAAGTGGAAGTTAGCAACTAACTTTTCAGACAATGAAAAAAAAAAGACTCTAAGGTACCTACAAGATTTGTATGTAAATTTTATCATGATAATTACCATTATGCGCATGTTTCAGTTTTAGACGACACCAAACCTAATTCAATATGGGCACTTCGCAATCACGTATCATGTCCTATCACGTATCATGTCAATCGGATAGTAAAAATAATATGGCTATTTCGTATTTGGGTCAGGAAGACATTTATTTTAATGGTCATCATGAAGGCAAATATGGGGGTCAGTTTTGTAAATTTATGGCTATATAGTATAGGAATAAAAACAACTCATTGCTCTATATTTTGATATAACTTTTATCTTGTCAAACCGTTACTTTATTTATTTTTCCTTGTAAACAAAATTTTTGTCTTGTAATATCTCAATACAAACTCTTCAAACACCTTTGACTTATCTATATACTTATCTACTTTTATATATAGCTCCATGTTAAAACTGTAACCTTGCAAATTATTAGCTTCTCTTTGTAAATGCCAGACAATCAACATAGAATCAGACATTATTGGGTTATACTCATCGTTTTAACACAAACAGGACGGCTAGAAAAAATACAAAAGACCTAAATTAATATTCATACTACATACAAAATAAACTAAGTTAGTAAACATAGAAAAGAAAGGAGGAGACTAGCCACTAACATATAAAAACATAATATAATACCATGAACTAAATAAAAGGACTTACTAAATACACAGTGAACAAAAAGCTAGGAAGCCAGCAGGTCAGCATACACAACAGACTAACATACACAAATGATACTCCTCACAAACACAACATTTAAACAGATGAGAAACAATTAACTATGCAAATTAACAATGAACAATACAAGCATGCACGTGTGAACCAAACAATAACATGACAATGACACACATTTATAAGACTTGACAATACATAACAATTATGGCTACCATATTGACACACATGACACCGCAAATGATGACTCATCACAAAGTACAATTTACAGACCAACATTGAACATAACTATTTTACAGTACAAACATAATATAACCCTAAAACTAAATAGTTTTCCTTTTTGAGCACTAAATAAAATGAAACAAAAAACCTTGAAAAAGCCACTGAAAAAACAAAGAAAAAGACTGGAAACCAACAAAACACAGACCGGGCAAAAAACCTGCAAAAATCTTGCAAAATGGGGAAAACTCCAAACAAAGTATCCCGAGCACAACCATTACCACAGACACTGTGCCTCAGCCGCTACGCTCTTAACTTGAAAATGTTTCGAATTCGGATTCTGTAGTTTCAGTTTCATGCTTGGGCTATCCCATTTAAAACAACTTTTTGGAATAACTGTTAAGTGTTTTGCAACGTATTGCATTCCTTTAGCAGATGTCGTTAGAATTTAACCCTCGGGCTCCGTTATCTATATTTGATTGGTACACTGCAAAAAATAATATCATATTTTCTGTAAAGAAAAAACACATTCTCATTAATATTTTAAACTTAGGGTAAGTTATTTTATCTTATCAGAATAGCTAGTAAATGTCAAGATTAAGTTACTTAAGTTAATAAATAATATTTACTTAATTTTTTTCGCATTTCATTGAAAGCTTGTAACTTGTAAACCATTCAAAATTGGTCAAAACATACCCCACTGTTTTTAAAGAGCGTAAAAAGAGTTTTTCTTTTGGTACCAAACTTAAGCAGTTTGTCTCATTCAAGTGATCAAAAATTCAATATGAAAATTTTAAAAAACTTAAAAATAATTTGGGAAATTTTTCATTTTCAAAAAAAACACAGCGTAGCCAAAGGGCTAAGATATTTTCTTTTTGTAAGTATCAATTCATCCTTCCCATTTATTTCTAGAAAATCCACACGCAATGTAAATTGTGTTGAAAATCCACACGCAATGAATTTTGTTTCCACAAAAAAGAGTAAAAGTCTTTAGAAATATTTATTTATAATTAGAAATTTTAAGACAAATTTTCTTAAGTTTCGGTTTAACTTTCCGTAAGTTTGATTTACTCAAATCATAAGATATATTTTTTCAATTTTGATAAAGTAGTTTTTTTCGCTTGCTTTTATCTTACTATAAGATGATATTACTTGCAGCCTAGTTAAATTTACTTGAATTAGAATAATATATTTAGGTAAGATATTATTCGAAATTCCATCAACCGTTGCTGAATTTTTCACAACGAAAAGTTGTTAATTTTTCTGAATTGGTATTTTATAGCCATTATCTTTATGACTGCTAAAACCCTAAAACCCAGAAAGTTTTATCACTAGCATGCATGTCAATATTCGGATGCCCTTTTTCGAAGCTTTGGGGTCTATTTCTTGACCGGGAACCACTCCCTGCTGTACCCAGAAATTTAATGATAAGCCCGATGAGATGAAGGAAAGCTCGTGTAAAAAGTATTGTATTACCATTATTCGCGTCAAAAAAAACTTTTTACTTGTTCAGACAGCCTTAAATGGAATCTTTGCAAATTATGCACATACTATTGCAAACTATAAAAATAGCGTGAGAAAGGTCCCTGGGATAATGACCTACACTAAAGGCTGAATAAATCGCAGGGACGGACTGAAACTGATCCTTTATATGACAACATGGAAGCCTGGAAATGTAACTAGTTGTCAAATGAGTAACCCTTTTGTAATCCTAAATTCAATTTAAAGTGTCTACGTGGTTTTTTTGGATACAAAAGAAAGTCCAAAAATGTCGAGATAACAGCTGGCATGACTTTCAAAAGCTGTTTTTCTTGTTTATTCCATGCAATTTTATACGACTGTAAGACAGGTTTTTTAGAAATTTACAAAAATGTATACTCCTTTTCGGAAAATAGGGAATATAAAGATTTTACCTCGCTTTGATGATTGACATCACAAATGTAATTAACAGACAAGTGCCTGGTGCTGAAGATTTCAACATCGACCCTGTCAGGGACTGCTAAAAGTGAAAATGTTATACCTGGGGTGAGAGACTTTTTTTCAATAAATCGTAATTTTAACTTAAAAAATTTACCGTACGTGAGACTTTTCATAAAAAAAACCCTACCTGGACTGCTTTTTTTGCATTTTGCAACTCTGTGTGGGACTGTGTGAGGTGAAAAATGGTACCCTAACCGGTGGTACTTCCCCGGCCCTGATTTTAGTTGAGTGCCATTTAGGATCTCTGATCTGTGATTGACAAATCACGTACACTCCAAAAAATAAAATCATATTTTCAGTAAAAAAAACATTAGAACAGTATTCTAAAAATAAAGTAAGTTATCTTATCTTATCCGAATAGCTAGTAAATTAATCTTGTCAAGATTGAATTACTTAAGTTAATACGAAATATTTACTTGCAACAAGTTTTATTTTACTTCACTAGAAGATTTATTTGCTTATCGGAAAACTAGTAACAAGTTTTTAATACTTAAATGAACTAGTAAAATTTACTTGCCATCAGTATTTATTGAATTATTTCCTGGGAATGTATCCCGGGTCAAGTAAAAAATGTCGGGGCTGGTAATATTTTTAACATACATTGAGTTAATTTGTGACTGCTAAATCCCTAAAATCAACATAATTTTACTAATGGTATGCATGTCTATATTCTTCAAAATATGTTCATACAACATCTTTTTTCTTATCTAATTTCCAAGCCCTTTCATCTATTAAGTGGCCTTGGTGACCTTAGTACGTGGTCATATTTGCATACTCATATTATTTTCTCAATAGATAACATTTTATAACTTCAATAGATGCTAAGTCTGCACGTTTAGAAAATTAGCACTAACCAACCGTTTACATTCTTCTGTCTGGAAAGAAAAAACAACTTAAAAAATGTGAAGATAGCAGGAAAATATCATCAGCAACCAAAGCTAACTCAAAGGGAATAGTGAGATACACGTTTTAATAAGAAAAGTTTATGAGAAAACGAGCTTCAAAAACCTCGAAACCTTAAGAAAACTGATCACCATCTTTAAACTGTTGTTAGCATTTAAATTTTTGAGACTTGTTGACTTTTTCAACTAGGATAACCGATTATCTTGTAACCTTATCCACAATAAGGTTTGACTGCATCTGGATCTTACTTCCCCTATGTCATAAAAAAATCAAATTTGAATAATTACCCGCTATTATTGATTTTGTCTCGTGAAATTTATAGCTACAATCTTTACAAAATGGCGTCTGGCCGTGCCCAAACTTGCTGATAGATACAGAGATGTCTCACGGATGTCTCACGTCAGAAATTCTAAGTTTCTGACCCTAGTCACAAATTTCAAGTTTCTGAATCCTAGTCACAAATTGTAAGTTTCTGAGACCTAGTCACAAATTTTAAGTTTCTGAACCTGACTAAAAATATAAATGAAAAAAATTAGAATTGTCTTCCATCATGCAGGATTTGAATCAGGCATCACTGTATCACGAAACAGTTTCCTTACCCACTCGGCCACCGTGGCTTGCTAAAGCTGGTAATTCACAATATAATATTCCGCTTTTAATATATGCATACAGGCTAGATTAAAGGTGAGGATCAAGGCTAGCCTTAAGAAATAAAAGTGAGACATCTCAGTATTCATCGGATTCTGTGCCCAAATAGGACTAGACTGGCAGACAACAGCCTGGTTAAAAAGCATTGCATGCAAGCTTAAGAATAAATTGACAAAATACGAAATTAGTTGGCGGCAGGCCCTGTCACAGAAAGACTAGCCTGGAACACAACACCCTGGTTAAAGAGCATTGCATGCAAGCCAAAAAGCAAATGAAAAATGATACTATATTCATACGCAATCATTGAATGTTTTGATACAAGCCAGTTAAGGAATTACAAAAATCTCCAAAGTCTTTTAGAATAAAATGACAGATATGGTAAATTTCGAAGAAAAAGAAAAACATAGCTTTTAGTTCTTCTACTGATTTTTTCATCGCATCGATCGTTTTTTAAATCATCTTCCAATGACCACGTTGCTATTTCCATTCACATGGCTTTCATCTTATATCCAACTGTTCAATATCTTCTTTATTTTGCAATTTTGCATGTCTCCACCGTAGGTATTTTGATGCATTGCTCAACGTTGTGGAAATACAAATTCCAGAAGAAGAAGTGTGCTCTACACATGAACGATTTTGTTTTATGTAAACAAAACACAGAAAAAACAATTGAGCAAGAAAATAAAAACAATAGGAACACTGAGTACTGTCTTTAAAACGTTTACAAGATGTTGTTTTATAGAACAATTAATGAAAGGTCTAGAATCGTTTGATCTTACAAAGGATGTTATACGGGAGACCCTTGATTTTTATAACTCATTAATAGACTAATCGAGAACTAAGATTAAAATCGATAAAGTATAGCATCAAGCCGAAACAAACATTTTCATCCTGGCTGAGCTTTGTTTTTTAAGTGCAACAAAAGGTAGAGAGTTGGATTGGGTGTATTAGTACGATATCAACCATCTTTCTTTTTAACAAAGTAAAAATCTATTTTTGAATTTGGCTCAAATATCACAAAGTTTTCACTTCTAATAGTCCTTAAAATTTGTTTAACCCTTCGAGCCCGAAAGACATATATATATATACGCTCTAATTCAACCAAAATACCGCCATGTCTTTGAAAGCTCGTAACTTGTGAACAATTCAAATTGGACAAAACATACGGAACTTTTTTTAGAAAGAACAAAAAGAGCTTTCTTTTGGTACCAAACTTACCAGTTTGTCTCATTCAAGTGTTCAGAAATTCAAGTTGAAAATTTAAAAAGTGTAAAAAAAATCTGGAAAATGTTTCATTTTCAAAAATCACTGCGTAGCCAAAGGGTTAAGATATATTCCTTTTGTAAATAATAATTCATCCTTATCCTTTACTTCTAAATGTAAATTATGCTGAAAATCTCTTAGAAATATTTACTTATACTTAGAAATTTTCAGATAACTTTTTTTAAGTTTTAGTTTAACTTCCCGTAAGTTTTTTATTATTACTTTTTCTTTGCATGGTGTCTAAGTGACGATTTACGTAGGAGCAGCCATTGAGAAATTTAATCTAGTAAATTATCAAAAAATTTCAATTCGGGACCACTCTTGTTATGATTAACCCTATTCTTGTGGGGGGGGGGGGGGGGGGGGTAATTTTACCACCCATATGAACTTTTTTTCATAACTTTTGAACTAGTCACGATAACTCAAAAAAATTTAGTTGGGAATATTTTGACGTAATTTTTAATTACTGACCTCAGCCAAATTTAAGATGTGGGCCATTAGTCAGAACCGCCTACACTATCTTTTTTATCTTCAAATAGCTACACCAATTTTTTCATTATAATCCTAAATTCAATTTATAGTGTCTACGTTCTTTTTTCTTGGATAAAAGAGAATGTCCAAAAAATGTCGCGTTCCAAACAAATTAAAAATGTTATTATCCTATAGAATCATTTTAATAATCAAACGACATGATCCCTTTCTTATTACCTTTTCATGGCATGTTATCAATGTGATACAGTATAATCTCATTAACTCATCCCATACCTCACTTTTATCAATATCTTACTGAGTCATTAGAATGATCAATGACGTAATTCTAACAATTACTTGTTTGTACCAAATAATGAGCCTTTTGGAGTGACTTTTTCATGCATGTTTTCCTTTGGCTACCTTAAACTGTTGACAACTTTTGAGTCTGAAAACGAAAGGTTTTCTTTTAAAATCTGGGCTGGCGGTCCAGGTTCAACCCTTGCGTTATTAGACCGTATCGAGAAGCATTTTTTGAATTTGGCTGTGATCTCATCTCTTATTTGCATACTCTTTTTTATCATCCCCTTGTCGCTTTCCTTTCACATATTTATAAATACGTCTATGGAGAATGTTCCCCAGAACTTTCTAGTCTCATACAGCCCCACAAACATTTCCACCAAAACACTCATCTTGCCACTAGATCACATCCTTACACTGTCAGTCTTCCTTAGCACAAACACAATATTTAGAAAGATAGCTTGTTCTTTCACACCTCTGTTGTCTGGAACTCTCTTCCTCTGTCTTATTTCCCGTTTAAGTACATTTTTCACTTTCAAAAACCGTGACAACTGCAATCTGTCTCTCTATTTAAAGCCTACCAATTCCAGGTGGCTACTATAAGCCTTGCTAGGAGTGATCATTAGTTAAAAAATAAAATCCACTAAATGCCTTTCCGAAATCTTGACCAATTGAAACTTTACTTATGGTTTAAGTATAGTCATAGAAGCTCCGTTAAGCTACTGATATCTCGTAGAAAATGATTAGAGAAAATCAATAATTTTTAATTTGTAATTTGTAATTCAAGTTTCACTATTGACTCTCAGAAGAGAAAAGTACAGTAAATATTACACTTATTTGCGTCAGACGGGAGGTGCGCGCCTGTTTCCTCAATCAAGCTAGTAAGGACCTCATTCCCATAAAGTTTTGATAAATTAGAACAGATTTAAAAAAATACCATTGCGGTCATGGGGTCAATATACGGACACAAGTTTCTAAGTCTCACTTTTGCTAGCTGCCACAAGAGTAGATTTGTTCTTAAAATTTATTCAAAAGGTCTCTAGATTAGCAATTTTTGCATTTCCAGTAATCGTACGAAGGTAAAACAGTATAGAACAAATGTACATAGGTGATAGTACTGTCAAAATTAATAATCATACAGGAGCAATTTAGTATGGGAGAAACAAAATATTCTTAAACACAAATTTTTTTCCGATTTACTGACTGAACATAAGAAAATTAAGTGTCGTTTATTAACATAAAAATCATAATGTATTTGCATGTTCAACAAAGTCCAAAAAGTCCAAAATAAATGATCGTAAAATGCGATATAAACGTACAAGTGAGAAATTAGGTTTAGAAAAATAATCATACAGGACCTAATTAGCCAAATTCATGCTTTGTATAGATGTACATTTGTAGGGACACAATATACGACAGCTCGCAGCTATAATTGTCATATACGACGTATTTCTATTGTATCCGTGTACATTTGAATTAAATCCTAATAAAGTCGTTATTGAATATTGGCGAGTGTCATATTTACGATCCACATTAACAAACTCGCTCTTAAAGATAATTACCTAGTGAAAAACTCATTGGAAATTCTATTCAATAACATAAATTTATTCGAGTTGTTGTAAAACGTCCCTACAAAAATAGTGTCGTGTAAACGGCTAGGAATTTGGCTAATGAGGATAGCACAGGGAGACAATTTAACTGAAAAACTGTGGGATCCTAATTAGGTCCTGTATGATTATTCAATACCCAAGAAAAGTCATACTTCTTTTACCAATGATCAAAAATCTTCCAAATTAGCAAAATTGCCTTCAATATCATCTATAATCAATCGACTCATCAAGATTTTTCCTAATATAAATGCTTTTCTTTCAGCAACTGAATGAAGAGGGGTGGGTGTTCATAGAATATTTCCAAAATGTTTAATAGAGAAAAACGATACAACTGTAAAACTGTAAAAATGTTATTTGAAATGTAAACCCCCTCTCTTTAGTTGCTAGAGTACCTAGAAACATTTTAAACTTCACTCGAATTATTATCATTTCATATCCAAGCCAGGCTAGCATGAATCTTAATTGAAGGTGAAATTCAATGAGATGTGGGTATGCATTTGAATGTCGACAGATCTTTTAAGGTTACTGTCTCGGAACTGCAACACTGATTCATGTTAAGCATTTTTATCGAACGCAACTACTGCTAATTTTGATTTTGCACCAAGGCATATCTTTATAAACTTACAGTAACATCGAAGTTGTATGGGAAATTTGAACCCTAAACATCTATAACCCATGCATTATGAGGCTGACAAGTGAATTATTCCCTTCATGTACTTTAATCACTAAAGATGTATAAGGTTATGTATTACTGCTTTTAGATAGTTATAGTTGTTTTTATTTTAGCTATTGAGGGTGTCAACTCCACTTTTTACTTCATCGATTGAAGTTAAGAACTGCTTGTTTTAGAAAACCTTGAAATCAAATACATGTAAACTTTTATTTATATATGGGGTGCATTTTTGTTTTGTTTTCCTGGAGAAATTTTCTTTATATACAAAATTGTAGTAAAACATTTTGTTTTACATCAACATTAAATTTATCAATTCAAGTTCTTATGTTTATGATCTCACATATGAAATACATAAAGATTTGATATTAAAATTTGTGAAATCAAGCGTTGATTGATCAAAAAATAACTTTGCAAATTTTGATTCTGTTGAACTCAATTCAAACTCCCATAATTCGAATAATTATGTAAATCAAACAGGTTTTTTGGTCCCCTAGTCAATTCTTTTTTGAAGTTGAACTCCTAATTACAACAGTAATTAAAATATTAGTCAAAACTCAATTCTGATAATTTACTGATATATTTACATAATACACAAGATCACCTTTGTTGATCTTAACAATTTGTTTACTTATTAAAAACAATTTACAGAATTCTGTAATAAAAAATTACTTTTTGATATGTAAAAAAACTCAAAAGGTTGTTCAATAAGTTTTTTACGGAATTGAAAAATTTTCCAATATAAGATAAGCAAATGCTTTTCGGATAAAAATCCATCATCAGTGCTATACAAGAAATTCTTTGAAAAATTTCCTTTCTATTATTTATGTGATTTTTAGTATTCAACGCTCAAGCCATATGTACAGTCCCCATCTTTGTGTTTGTTTATGTATATCACAACCGTCGCCTGCCATTTACATTGTACCATGGTTTGCCAGTAACTTTTCCTGAAGTCTTTAAAAGTCTTGTAGTTTGTTAATTTTTTATCTAAGTAAGCTTGTTCACGCAATATAGACAGTATCTACTACCAGTTTCCTTGACGAATAGAAACTAAGATTGCAAGAAGTTATAGAAGTATGTGGAATGAAGAAACCATAACCTTCAGCGGCTTATAGTAAGCCATAACCTTCAGCGGCTTATAGTAAGCCGGTTTCTGTATACTAGTGTTAACCACACTCGGGCGACCGCCACGTTTTTATTTCAAAGATAAATAGGGGAACTTTGAAAATTGTACCAATTTGACAAAAATTCATCACTTCAAGGTATTTTATTCATAGAAATAAAGGAGCGGTGGGTAGAAGGTCAGACCAAAAACGATCACGCATTGATGCATGACGTTATTTCGTATTGTTTGCAAGAAGACAAATAGGAGACGTTTAAACATTGGATATTTTAGACGAATAAATGTAAGTTGCTCCATTCAGAGAGATTTTGTGGAAGTTGGCGCAAATGCTTTTAAATGGCGAAAACATTTGCTCGGGTACGCCAAATTAAACCCAGGCCGAAGTTTTCCCGAATGAGGTACTTTATTCGGAGAAACATTCTCGAGATAAACTTTCGTGATTGCGGTTTTCGTGAAAGTTGGACTCGCATAAGCCCCGAAAATTGCAACTCGTGAATATTTATCGATTACTGTTTTTGTTACAGTACATATTTTCAGCTGTATGTGCCAGGTGCTCTACGTATTGTATTTTCATATGAAGGTCATATCTTCCAAAAATCGTAGTTTGGTTTTTGTGGGATTGTTTTCCCTCATGAGCTTTCATTCTCTCATTGGCTTTTGTGCCTTCCTGGACCCTTTAAATCAGCGTTCATGCTCTGCAACTTGAAAATACTATGCCTATAAACGTCTCAATAAATTCGAGCAGTTGATTATCAAATAGTTATAACACTGGTATAACAAATAAAAACCTTACTTTTTCGTACGTTAGTTAAATCTTCAAACTTTTGGATGAAGAGGACAGCAAATTTCTTCTGGCTCGTTCGTTGAATGGGCTAGAAAATATAACCCATGTGGGCAAAGAGCCTTTATTTAGACGTTGAAAAACTGTTGCCTCTTATTTCGAATTCATAGAAGGGATAAATTTGTCCCAGCAGTTAAGGTCAACAAAAAATCTGCTGTGGCTATAAACTACCGCTAATGAAAGTTATCTACGCAATAAATTTGAGCAAATTGTGTCACCTCCACAATTCACCGATTACCCATGAATTATAAAGGAGATAAAAAGAAGCAGAACATTTTAGTTTCGATTTCTCAGAAAGACAGCGGCACAAAAATTAAGAAATATCTGAATCAGCATAATAGATGATTAGCTGCGATCAAAATTCAACACGTCAAGACGGAAAAGGACCACCATCAGGTGGTCGACTAGACACTTTTCAATGTGAATTATTTATAACTGACGGCCATGTGAAGAAACCGTCTACAAATTATCGCTTTAAATTCTCAAATATAGTAGAGGACGGTTTCTATTTGGCAAATGTGTGCTTAATAAGATCACTCTAATGCAAAGAAGAGGATAGTGAAATTGTTCCTTCCCTTTAAGAAACTCTGGAAACCGCAAACGAAACCATGTGCGTTGTGTTGTGTTTTTTATTGGGAAAAAGAAGATGAGAGATAGAAATGGACTTGCCTTGTTGTCGATTGTGCAATCATATTTATGGTTCGAAAACAGAAAACCGTGCAAATTTGCTTTACATTTTGCATACATTAAAAAAGGAATGGTTACACTTACTTTTTGAACAGCTCGTGAAAATAGTAATTTTAATTTGAGTATGTGAAGCCGTTACTTCCTGAATCAGCGTTTTTATTGTTAAGCAATTTTAGCCGATCAGCGATCTTTAGCGGGTTCTTGACTATGAGGATGAACTCAGCTACTATTTTTCTTGCATGTCACAAAAAACTGTAGCTGTAGAGCTGGTGGGGGCTATCTTGTTGCTGAAGTGTGTTTGAGCATCCTTTGGGTTTTGATTTGCGTGATCTCGATATTTGCGCCACATGTGTAATAATCAGTTCCGGTTGAAATGGCGCGCGGCGCGCGGCGTGGGATAAATCTTGAAAGGAACATGCATTTCCTGTGACATTCTCTTCTCTCAACTGCCTTTAAAGCGGTAGCGTGCGGTGACGAGAGAAGCGAATCTAAATATTAAGTAGCCCCGTGGCCGTATGTAGGAGAACGCGTAACAGTCCAATTTTCCCGCGCAAGAACGCATTTTTAGCCAACCTAGTGAAGTAAAATTTTAATGCTCAACTTGCGCTGAATATATGTAGCATGTAAGACATGTAATATGAAAGTGTCTGAATCGCTTAATAGGACTAAGTAATTATGATATAATATCAAAATTCTGACAAATACATCAAAACTTGGTTAAGTACGCAAATGAAAGTATCTAAACCGCTTTATAAGATTAAGAAATTATATGATATCAAAATTCCGACAAGTACATCAACAACTCGACTCAATTGTTGATCGATTTAATTCATGGTTGTAGGTCCTTACATGCTTTCTTTTTAATAATATTCAAAAGTTTCTTTTTTGATGTTGCGTCCAACATACCAGACATCGAATTGATGATTGATATTCTTCCTCTCTTTTTTCATGAAACTCCATACCTGCTTGTGCTGATCTGTTATCAAACTTGACACTGGGATTTGCTGATCATCAAAACGAAGTAAAACATTTTTCAACCCATCTAGCTCCATATGTGCTGAATTACCTGCCATTTTACAATTGGAGACATGGAATTCTAAAACATAACCTGAAGAACAATCCATGACTTTATATGTTCTCGATATGTTCCATATTTCGCACTGTATCCTGGTGAATGACATCTCCCATCACCTAACAAATCAGCTGCTTGGCGACGTAACATGCAGTTTTGTAAGAGAGGTAGTATATAAGAACAGAAAACAATAAGTTTCGTACTCTTCAGTTAATCATTCTTCTGCTGACTTTCAGATTCAATTTCAATATCAGGTTCATAGGTAGGGTCTTTAAGTTCTAAATAACTCTCACCATTGTGATCATCGTCGTACACCTCGCTTTCGTACACATGAAATTCAGAGCCTTTGCTTGTTTCTTTATTATCGTCTGAGGGTGCTTTCGTTATGTTTATTTCGTCATTCGAGCTAAATGAAAGTTGTGTGTTTATTCCAATGCTATTTCCTTTTTCTTAAGTTGTGGAATCTTAACAAATAAACTTCCCTTTAACTCGACAGTGGCACGTGCTCCTTGGGTTGTTCTATACTGGGTACGAATTAACCTGGTTTTTGGTACAGTAGCAAATTCCTTGTCGTGGTTAAGGGGGGTTTCACTAGCTGTTCTGATTTTCTTGAGCTCCTACACTGAAAGCTTCCTCCAAGCAAATTCGTTTTGCATTATCTTGTTTTCTTTGTATTGAAGATATACGACCAGGGGCGGATACAGACTCTTCAAAACACCATGTAAAAATCCCGAATTTTTCCGATTTTCTGATCAAATTTCCCCGATTCTTCCCGAAATGTCTATAAAATTTTCCCGATTTTGGTAATTTTACACTACCTAACTGTGTGAAGTCACACCTTTCACATAGTTTCTATCCGCCCCTGACGACGCTTGATAGGCTTCGCGTAGGTAAATATGGTTGGAACTCCACTCCATCAGGTTTAAGTCTCTTTTTCGTTTTTCCGTCAAGTAATTCAGCCTGAGTAGAAAATGTAATACGGTTTAAGATCTTTACATTCTATAAGTATGGGCAGGTATGAGTACAGTATCTCAAAGAAAAAATACACGCGTTTCAAAGAAGTCTACAGTACTCTAAACATGACAGATTTTAAATAGCATAAAACCAAAGTTGAAGCTAAGTCTGAAATCTTTTGATATTAATTGATTTGATTCGTAAGGTAGATGGTAAAAACTTATATCGGGACATTTTTGAGTTCTATTAGTACAGCAATGGGCACCGCAAGTAACCATTTTGAAAAAAATATTGATGTTCGATTTATACTTTTCTCTTCAAACTCTTCTTAATAACATCACATATCATAAAAAACGGAACAAATTCAAACACTTTTTCATAAAGAACTCATACCTTCTATAAAGTCGTTTTGGAGTAGTTGACGTCACACAAAAACGATACAAAAATGAAAAGGGGTGTTTAACCCTATCTGGGCTGGGCTTTTTTGTGTTGGGCACGGCTGGGGGGAGCCTGATAGGCTCGCGGCTAATATCTCAGGATGGGCTCATGATAGAAAACTGAAATTTGGTATGAAGTTAGTCCTCAATAAGGGTAGTGCAAAAATCATCCTTAAAAGTTTGTGGTTGCTGTGGTTACTTGATGACGTCATCACGTAAATTAGAACATTAAAAAACGCATACATCTTCTTAACTTGCTATAACTTTTGAGATAAAAGACATTTTTCAAATCTGTTTTCATATTAGGGAAGCCAATAGATTTAGCTTTCATAAATGTTTGTCAATATGGCGGCATGATCAAAAAGTTGGCAAGTGGTGTCAAAAATGTCAGAATTTCTTTTTTGAAAAACTATTAAATATTACCACATTGTATATCAAACGATAGGAAATTCAACTTAAAGCACAAATATGTTAATTAAACATGCTGAATATGAGTATTAGACATGCTGAATATGAGTATTGTCCTCAAAATAGCCCAAAAATGTCCAGAAGGTGTTTTTAGTGATGTTTCGCTATTATAAGGTCATTATAATGTAACTCGTGATCACGTGACTTAATTTTCATGAAACTTTGCACAAATGTTCTTAAAAACATGCTGCATCGGCGTGCTAAGTTTAATTTGAAAATGAGAAATATTAGAAAAGTTACGCCCTAGGCCTGAGGAGCCCCTAAAAACACTAGGCTGAATAGGGTTAAGGAAAATGTTCTAAAATGGCCTAGTATGCTCCCCCCAGCCCAGATAGGGTTAAAACACCGGTGTTTTAATTTTTAAGGAGACGCATTTGCAAGCGATATGTTAGTAGTAAGTGAATCATATTATATATTTTTTGAAATATTATCATGTAAACTATGTTTTAATGCAAAAAAAAAACGTATACTCTACAATCATAGATTTACCAATTGAATATTTCCTAAATATAGTGCCATTTTATACCTCTTAAAAAAAAAAAACTTACAAACTCCAGAAAAGTATTTTTTCAGATATTATATGGAATAGACAAAAGTGTACATAGTTTTGAAACTTTACTTTAAAATCATAAATCCTTCTATTCAAACCAGGCTTAAAAATACAATGAAAAAGTTTAAAGAACTATTTTCGAGATTATTACTAAAAGAAGGATCAACACCACTGCCAATGGAATATGTAGTGATCGCATTTATGTCCGAGGTAAATGTTTCATGTTTTATTCTTTTCAAATGAAAATATTCAACAGTCAATTCTTTACGTGCAAAATTAGCAGGATTGCCAAATCTATCATTTGGCTGTCCTAACAAAATACACCATAAGCACCACATATGGTATCTCGGAATCTTTCTTTGTTACATATATATTCTGAGGTTGAAGATTAGTTAGATAACGGTTTCAGATGCCCGTTCAAATTTACACGAACACTCCAATTATATCACATTTCAATTAAGGTTCTCCCATATAGCTAAATATCTATAAGAATTTCAAGATTGCTTTGACACTTACTTATTAGGAGAATTTTCTGTTTTAGATTGTAAATGGAATAACAAACACCTCAGTCTTCGCTTATCTTCCAAGACTTGTACAGGTTACAAAAAATCAGCATGTTATTTTTTCTAATTAAAATGCATTTACGGGAGAGTTTGGTTTTTTGGAGGATCACAGAGGGTTCTACTATATGTTTATAAACGCAAAAATTCCTATCAAGAATCTATATCTTCAAGTGTTTGAATCATATATATTTTATTTATTCTTTCTTTAAAGTTGGCTCTACAATAATAGTTAAAAAACTAATTATTTCCAACTATCATGAAATTTAAAGTTACAAAAAAAGATTTACAAAGTCGGCATTAACAGTAAATGTCGGTCAATCTTACAACACGTTTGAACTCAGACAGTGTTTCCACGTTTTTAAAATCTGATGGGAGGTTATTCCATGCCAATGCAGCACGGAAATCAAAAGAGTTGGTGCCTCTTGTAAAAGTAGCCTTAGGAATATTAATAGTGGAACTATGTCAGAGTGAATAGTGACTTGTTTTCATGGGGAAAGGATTCCACATAATTTCATTCAATTTGATTGATTTAAAAATCTCAGTGACCAATAGTCTGAATGCTAGGTGTCTCTGTTAGCTTGAGAACCTCTTCAGATGAAATAGAATGGCAATTTAAAAGTTTACATATTTGAAAATGAGAAACATTGGAAAAGTTACGGAGGGAGGCACAGCGCACAGGCCTGAGGAGCCCCTAAAAACCGTAGGCTGAATAGGGGTTAACTCTAGAGACCAATAAATTTTTTTTTCTTGTAGGAGTTTGATATCAGTGAAAAAAATACAGGTATGGTTTTAAATATTTCACTGGAAAACCAAATTTTTGGTCATCAGTCATTATGAATATTGTAATTTTTATGTAATTTAGCACTTTGCCCAGAGGTGTAGTCAGGTATTTTTAGTAGCAAAATGCTGTGTTTGGAGGTTTTGTGTTTTCATTTGTCATGAAGAAAAAAGCATCACAGGTGAAACATGTTTTGTATTTTGAATAAGCAAAAAGAACTTGAAATTGAAAAATTAATTTGGCATTTTGCATTCATTTAACAAATTTCAGAACCTTCTCAATTACAATTTGTGGGCCTTTTTCTCAAATTAATTTTTTAAGAGGAGTGACTGCCTCCCCCTACCGCAGGTCACTACGCCACTGTGTCCACCTAGAAATGCACAATTTATTCTTAAACCTCAAGAAGTAAAGTACTCCAAATATAGCGTAGGAAATTTTTGACTTTTCCGTATTTTGTTGTTATCTGTGTGGCCAATATCTTTGTGATTTTGTATTTCCTTTGCGACCCTTTGATTTTTTCTGATTTTTTTTCAAACACTACAAGATGTTTCTTGAATAATTCAGCCTCGTCAAACCCTATAGGGAATTTCCAAAATATTTTTGTCTTCTCTAGGAATTTGCATGAATATTTCAACAACGATCTCCTTGAAATTTCCAATTCCAACTCGTGGAGAAAAACTTTTCTAAAAAAGCCAAAACTTTTATGACGGATACTTTTAGGAACATATGTTGGATATGTTGTGTCATGCATAGCAATTTCTGCAGGCATCTTTAGGTAAAATATTTGTCATTATTTCCCAATTCAAGCACAAAACATGTTTTTTAGATTTATTTAGAAAGAGTCTACAATTGAAAGCTAGAACTAACTTAATCCCCACATTTAGTTTCACTGAAATTTTATTCTTGGTTTTGATTTTAGCCTGTAAATACCGTTGGAAACCTAATTGTACCCTGCTATAAGTTTTTTCCCAAATCTCCCTATTTACTGTAGACATAAACCGCTAATTATCATATAGGATCCTAAAATCGCAAGTCCAAAAAGTTTCTTTCCCGTCAATTTCCAAAATACAAAAACACAGACTCAGCTTTTCATCAAAATTCAGAAATCTCGTTCTGCAAAATGGCAAAAAAATAGTAAAGTTTTAGTAAAACTAACCTGGGAACAAGATCGTCGTATAAAAAACGCTGACTAAACTCGGCTTTTAAACTCTATAGACAATTCCGTGTTGCACGGAAAGATTGCATAATGTTTTGTTTGTTTTGATTCCTGTCAAGAAGTCATTTCTATGATGTATTGTTTGAGCCGCCAAACAAAAGGAATCAAAACAAACAAAAAACATTACAAAATATTTTCGAGCACCACCAAACGGTTGTTCCAAAGGGAAATTAATCCAATTCTCTATAAACAAATTTTCAGTTTCCTGATTGGATATCTTACTGACAGATTCAATAAAAAATATGTGATTGTTTGTGGATGTGCTTATGGTTCACTAACAGCCTTACTTCTTGGATTTACAACAAATATTCGAATGTTACTTGTGCTTAGATGTCTTCAAGGTGTGCCATGTAAGTCAACCTCTACAGTTGTAAATTGTTTACTACACTTGTGGATCCGTAGCCATGTGGTTACTAAGGCGCTAAACTTATAACTCAGGGGTCCAGAGTTCGACAGCGGTACGAGGATTTCTGTGGTGAAAACTACCTAACCGCAATTTCCACAAGGTTCCCTGTAGGTGTTTCAAAGACGGCAGGACCCTCATTTATAGCATTTCAAAGAGTAGATAATTCAAATAAATGAATAAGTATACTCGGAAGCCCCCCTCTAATGAGGACAAAACAACTTTTGTAACATAGAGGTAATGTGCTTCTATTAAGGATTAAGCCCATTGGGCTGAAAACTCATATCCTACCTTTTGTTTAGGGATTCAGTAGGCCCACAGCTTGATATCAAGGAAAATATCTCTAAAGCTAAAAATGAAAATGAAAATGAAAAAAAAGATTTAAAGCAGAATTTGAGCATTCTATTATCGAGGATTAGCTTCAACTGTCTCACAGACCAAATTTCAAGTTTATATCTTTACCTTTTCCTCAGTTATAGCCAATGGGCCTACTGTCTCAGGTCTCAGCAAGTCAAAAAAATACCCAGGTAAGTATCCCCAAGCATTTAGATTTTTTGACAAAAATTGGCTTCAACATTACCACTTTATTTACTTTTTAGGTCAGGTCAGTTGCATTGGTTAACTGTCTCACTCGTCCTAGACCGATTACAAAATTTTGATTATTAACCTTTCGAGCATTTACCTATGTTTCTGTAGACCCAGCATTTACCTGATATTATCAATTTCTACCACTTGTGGTATTAACTTGTCAAAATAATTAGCGGTTCTGTCGTTGTCAATTTCCTGGAATTTGTAAATTACAGACCGATCTGTATAACACACGCTAGCAGTGAAAACTGAAAGAAAATGTCAAAATCACAAATAAAAAGCATTACCTATATTTAAAATTGACCTAGTTTTAAAGGTTATAGGCTAAGTAAATCGTTCAAAGTGATATTTTGACATTTGTCTAGTTTGGTCTGTAAAATACACACCTGTGACAGGTGGTCAAAATAAATATGTGACATGTTATAGTTTGCTTATACTTTAAGTGGCTGTCAATGATTTGCAGCTATAGACTTTCGATGTCAGAATTTATAAATTTAAAATACCGAATAAAGGTTACTCTTTTCATTACGCGTGCTGACACTATATAATGATAAAATTCGATAATAAATGAAAAAAGTACTCAAAAATATTGGCTCAAAAGTTATTGTAAAACACCACCGCACTCGTTCGGGGGGGGGGGGGGGGGGGGGGGGGGGGGGGGGGGGGGGGGGGGGGGGGGGGGGGGGGGGGGGG
>JAUBWS010096142.1:0-11138 GCA_032270445.1 Darlingtonia californica | reverse complement strand
GCTATGGAATCAAAGATCTGTTTAGTATTTTCCGTCATTGGAATTTTCATTGCAACAACCCTTTCCATCATCATTCTTAAAAACAAGGACACGCCTATTTGTAAAGCACTTGATGTCAACATTACATTATTTCATATTTTGATAATTAGTATGTTGTATCTATTTTATCCAATCATGTTTTTGGTATATCCTACTTGGCAGATCTGTATAATCCAACCAATCGGTATTGGTCTTTTGTACTCCCTGAACATTGGGAGCATATTTGTAAGGTCTCACAAATTATTAACCATATTTAGTGGGAAAAAGATATTTAGGAGAGTAGACGACAAGAGAAGAATCCTGACAATGTTGCAACAAGTATGTTTAGTACTAATCTTTATTGGTATTTCTTGTTGTGGATTTTGTATAGCTTACACAATGAGGAAAACTGAAGTCGTAACTGTGATAGATTTCAAATTGTTTGAAAGAGGAAGAATATGTAATACGCATTTCCATACCAATAGCATTGTTATATCTTTCATACTCGGACATTTATTGTGTATAATACCAGCTTATCGAGGACGCAATTTACCATCTGTTTTTAAGGAAGCTATGATGATTGTGTACATCAGTTTTACTTGCATTGTTTCTTTTGGTATCATGTACCCTATCAATATATTTCAAAGACGTCTAGAACACAAAATATGTTTGCAGTGGATAATATTTCATGTGAATACAATTGTAGTGTTGTTTATATTATATGGTTCGAAATGTTTTGTCATGGTGTTTCAACCACATAAGAACACTAAAGATTATGTTACCTCTAGGTTGAGACCAAGTTATTTAAGGAAATAAAACTTGTGTAAATTAAAGTTTATTTTCATATCCTTAAACATAACTTTAGTGTTTTTTCATTACAATCCCAGTTCGATTTTCTGCACAATGAAATTTTACAACTGAGTCAACCCTTTTTAGCTTACTTTAAAATCATGAAAGAAACTTTCGCGGAACAGCGTAACCGCGAAATTTTAGTTTTTCGCGGGTATAAACTTTCGCGGATGACAGATTTTGAGATGTTTTGCGGGAATTAATTTTCGCAGATCACAGATTTTTTTTTTGATATTTTTGCACAAAAAATGCAATAAAATGACGAATAATTGTGAAAATTTCGGCATTTTCATATATTTCGCTGGAATAAACTCTCTCGGTTGACAAATTTTCAAAACATTTTGTGGAAAGGGCCAAAAAACTTGAAGCCACTGAAAGTTTCTTCCAGTTAAAGTTTCTGACTTTAAAATACTTGTAGTCTTTTCCTCTCTTGCAAGTCACCAGTTTTCAAAGTGGGTAAAATCGCGAAAAAATATGTTAGCTTTGATAGCTAACATAATTTGTATGGGGACAATTTCACCTGTTTCAATGCGGTCAACTGTTGTTGTGTATTTTATTTTGATCTCACAAAATTTCCAGTTTTACGATTAAAGTGGTTTTACAGATTGGTCTCTAAATTAAAAAGTCCGGACATTTGAGATCTAAAGAATCATCAAGGATCTCATTTAAATATTTGAATAATGGGTGATCTTGACAGTGTATGGTATATCACAAATATTTATCGAATATCGCAAATGCTTAGAAAAATTGACATCCATCCCAAATTGGGCACAGTCCGTCCTCCATAGCAGCTGCAAATGATATCTTAAACTTTCCATGCTTCAGTCTATGAATTGAGATTTGGTCAAAAATCAGCACTAACAAGTCACTGAATTATTTATAACCCCTAATATTTGTTTGGACAAAATTACATTTGTCTTTCTTAAAAGCAGAACTCAATGCCAGTCGAGGAAATCAATTAAGGTGTGGCATGCAATGCAATACGAGAGGTGTTGCATGCAATTCAATATATAAAATGTGTAATGAAATTTAATGTGTAAATTGTTCTATGTAAATCTATATGCAAGGTGTGCAATGCAATTCATTCACGAAAATTGGTATCGCAAATTTTTTGAGGTTGTCAAGTTGGTCAACACTGCCAATTTCATGGTTTTCACCATAGTCATTATAAAAAATCCTGGTTGAGAAGCCTATGGTTCGAGCTTTATTGTCAATTTTTTTTTTGAATCTAACAATATACGTTTTTTGTTTTGCTCACTTTTTGATCACGTTATCAACATATCCCGGGGGAATATATTTTTGCCTACGGGTATGTGCGGCCCCTAAGCGTCGGTTTTCTTTACAAGCAAAATGCACTGTAAGGGTAGATTTCCCATATATATATATGCACTGTATAAGTTTTTAGCCAATCTAGAGGGTTAAATTTCAAAATTTTCCTAGCGCGTCGGCTCCAACCATGGTGGGGTCTCCTACGATAGTACCTAACCTAGTTTATTTATGCCCCCCCCCCCCCAAAAAAAAAAATGAAGTTGCTTACTACGGCCCTGCTATTTGAAATAATCTGTAGTGCCCACCGAAATTGTAATTGTACTGTAAGGGTGTGTTTTTCAAGTTTCAGCCACTGTAAAGGGTCCGATTTTGACCGTGCATCTTCGGCTGCACACACGTCGTTTCATAAGGTCAGTGCCGTGACGCAATGGAGAAACGAAAAAAAGGGTGGAAATAATATCTAGCCACCACCAAAAAAGTCATAGTCAGTCATGAAGCATAAAAACGTCATTTATTAATATATCATCATATTCACTAGTCGGCTTCAAATCGCTTATCATGTACTTAAAAAATCATAAAATTCAAGCCTGTGTATGCTTATAAACAACATGCTCATAAAAAAGTCATGTAATTATTTTTAGGAAGATCTGATAAACATACATTAACGTAAATTAACTACAAAAAATTTGGGCAGATAAAAGTTAAGTGGATTTATTTTGGGCGAAGGTATTTGGGCACATTGTTTAGGCTTTGGGCGTAAAAAAATTTAGCATTTTTATTTTTAATTGTCAATTTAATCTAATTAGGCAAGAAGATATCACTTAGAGCGTTAGAACGTCCTAATTCACATACTGTGAGCTATAAGCCTATACTCAAGACTCGAAATGCTGTGCATTTACTCATGGCAAATCTACTGCGAACAGCATATATTTTAGTGCTTGTATTTTACAGACACAATGCACTATTTTCTAATTTGGTAAAACATTTGGACTATCTTATTTCACTTCCATCAATAATGCTAGATGTTAGCTAATATGAAAACTTTAATATTTGTGAGGAAAAACCTTTCTCCAGAATAAATTTTAGCAGGTTCGTGGTTTTTTTGGCCTTTTACGCTATAGTTTAAACGTAAGTGACTTGACCAGTTTGTACTTTAAAGATCTTTAAAAATACCTGACATTCCATTGTCTGCAAACTTGACTCTCTCAGTTTTGAAGTATTTCTCGATCAATGTTCATTCAGTAAATGAAGTTCTTTATAGTTTATTGAGAGAAACTACTTAGAGACTTAGTTAGTGTTTCTTGCAACACCAGAAAGAGCTTTTAATAACACTTTTTCCGATGAACTGTGAAGAATTTAGAAAAGGAACATTTGCAAAAGTGACAAAGTTTGAGCATTTTTCCAAACTTAGGCGAAAAATGTTTGGGCGTCGACTTTGTCCAAAATTTTGTGTAGTTAAATTTAATGTATTCATTTATGTACAATGCATTGTATCTGATTGTATAGATTTAGTGATTCAAGAATTATGTAATATATATACAAGAAATGGTATGAAAATAAATTATTTTACATGCGATTTAAAATTTTTCAAAAAAATTGAAATACATAAATTGTAATAATTCAAAATATCAAAATTAGTCAACGCACAACCCGAAGTTTTTCAGGGCGGTGAAAATTGGTTAATGTTATCGTGATGTTTAGAAAAACAATTACCTCTAATATCTTAATTGGCGTTTTTGAAAAATAAAATAAAATATTTCATTCATTTGGGCAGCGAAGACATCATAGACATAAAATTTAGTTCAGAGAAACGAATCCACGAAGCGTGGAATAAATTTGGTGCAACCAGAAAAAAATTGCTTTAATCGGAGAAAACAATGCGAGAGAAATTTTCGCGACTTTCGCGATTTTTGACCTTTTCCGCAAAAATTAATCTCGCAAAATATTTCTCGAAAATTAATGCACGCAAAATTTTCAGAAAGCCAACTCGCGAAATTTAATTCAGTTATTTCTTAAAATTACCTTGACTTAAAGTAGAATACTTAAGGAACAAAATGTGCAATTTCTACACGTTTTTTGTCTTTATCATACAAAAATAGGAAAAAATAATACTGCGAAACTTTTAGAGATTAGCAATTCGCGAAAATGATCCACGCAAGAATTAATCAAAAAACTTTCGCGAGTTTTTTGTCTCGCGAAAATTTTACTCGCATTGTTTTCTCCGATTAAAGTAGTTTAGCGCAGATTCATTTTAAGACATTTGCACAAAATGCACCGATTTTTCTTCGAACATGGTTCATTAAATAAGTTAAAAATAAATAGCTATTTTAAAATACCGTAAAAGATATAAATAAGCTAATAGACATATTCACTTTGAATTGCCTATCCTTCCACTACAAATCCTTCAAACCGCTACCATTTTCCTAAAAAGTACTTATAGCAGCTTATAATAAATTCTTGGAGATTAAATTTGCAATGGGCTCTTCCTAGGACCCGTTCTATAAAAAACTCTTTATATATAAAAATCATGTAAATTTGAAATTTATTTCCAACGTTATGATAAACAATTTTTTTACCGTGGACACACTTTATGCCAAAATACTAATGTTACTTATCTGGGAAATGTTATGATTTTGTACATTCAATTAAAATGGACTCATATTCAACTTCAGCCGATCTTACGGTACCTTAAGGGAAGAAATTATGTGCGGAAGAAATTTTTGCAGCATTTATTTTGCGGATAAAGGGTCTGAAAAGGCCTTAAGTTTCGGAAGTTATTTTTTGCGACATACTGCGTTTCTTCGAAATTTGCGGAATTGTTTTGAATGAACATTCATTATCTCGTGGTTGAAAGAAAAAGAATCTGACAAAACCATTTTCTATCAACGATACGTTGATGACATCTTTTGCTCGCTGAAGCCTGAAAATGATGTTAATTCCTTTTTTGATTATCTTAATAGACCATACCCGAATATCAAATATACCTTGGAATTCAGATGTATAATGAGTTTTCGGAAAATGTTTTTCTTAGAATTTTTCTTTACCTAGTTCTTCTTTTGAGTAGAAAAATATATCAATGGAAAAATGACCTTACTAATAACATAACATTTATGTCTAGAAAAAACGATAATCAAACCAAAAAAAATCAACAACTAAACATGTTTCCAATTTTTCAAGACACACTGTATATGCTTTATTGTTTACGTTGTCGAAGGTGCCATTGTATTATAGTGTCTCTTACAGTCATTAACTTTTGTCACATTTACCGTTAGTTTGTAGCTGAAGGAGACAGATGCTGTCGAAACATGACAAAAAACTGAAAAATGTTGTATTTTTTATTAATAAATTCTTGGAGCAGTTGAAAATATTTTTCTATTAATTAAAAACCTTTTGCAGCTGTATAAAATAGAAATCCCGATAGCTTAATGAAAACAACGCGTTATTCAATAACTTCTAAATGCTAATAACTAAAGGCAGCTGTGAAACAATTTTAAGCCACTTTCCGGAGATCAATTTTAGCATGCCCATATCTATCTATATCTATCACTAATCCAACCTCTTTTCGCCGCCTTGGCACGGTATGAGGCGGGTTACCATAGAGGTAATCAATCAGCAAACAGACGAATGATTCACTATGAGAAGCAGTATTCATATTTTCAATATTTTTCTTAAACGGTTTATTCTTAAACGGCTCTACTTGGGTAGGCTTGACTCTCATAAATCTTAAACGGCTCTTCTTGGGTAGGCTTGACTCTCATAAAAGTGTGCCCACATCCAAAACACCTTTTCCTACATCATTAATTTATCGTCTCATGACCTTCCTTCATAGCCTTTGATTATTGGATACGGCGGATGGAGCGAGCGCCACATTTCATCTAATCGTGACTCGGTCAACCTATGCACGAAAATATTAAATCAATTTCACATTGGCCACAAGAGTTGACAAGTCGTATATACTTATAATAAAAGGATTGTGTAAGTACGCCACGGACACAACAAAGTGGGCAAAAAAAAGATAAAACTGAAAGACAAAATTCAATGATCAATTAATAATCGCTTTGAAGAGTTCAAAAAATTCGTCATAAAAAACGTAATCACAACGCATACCTCGTGTTTTAGTCATATTTTATGACCATTAACTGCATAATGATTGAATAAAAAATATGCTTTAATGTCAAAAATTTTCGCGGGAAGAAATTTTCGCAGATTTTGTGGATTTCCCTTCAATCCACGAAAAAAACTTTTTCTCTTTATCCGCGAAATTAAATTCACATGAAAGATTTCCTGATCCACAAAAGTGAATCCCTACTACAAAAAGAAAACATTCTTTCCTAATTGAATCCCTTTGTACCTCCATTTATTTTTTATAGATAAACAGTCTTCTTTTGTGTTTTGACCAATAAACACAAGCAGATGCACAATTTTTAGAAATGTCATGTAGAAACATTTTGGTTTTTTTTTGTGAAAAATCCTGAAGAATTACCCCGAATTTTATTCAAATTATTCCATCCGCGAAAATAAGTCCCTGCAAAATATTGTGACGGCTTAATCTGCGAAAATGAATTCAAGCAAAATGTCCTAAACTTCGCGGTTCAAGCGGTCCGCGAAAATTTCCTACATTAAAATAACAACATTGCATTGAAACCTTTTGGATTTGATCGCCGTGACAGTTTAAAGTGAAAACGAGGTGAGCGTTGTCATTGCCTCGTTTATAAAATGGTCTTAACACGACTAAGGTAGCTTGAGCTGTCGCCAAAAAACTTACAGCATGTTCAATTTACGGAATTATATTCAGTTGACTTACTGTTTATCTGACCGCATGTGATCAATAAAACCTTGTTTTTCACGAATAATATGTTTTAAACCTCTCATTTCTTCTTGGTAATTGCCAATGATACCTGATACCTCTTCTTCTTGATCTAAGATGCTGCAAAATCAATAAGCAATGCACAGTAAACAACAAATATAGAAGATCTCGTGTAGTTAATATCACCTAAGCCAGCGACTTTTTTTTGGCCCATTCAGTGTCCTATAGTTCGCTATAAATCATGTTATGCGAACTTTTAGGTCCCAAGAGGAATTCAAATACCTAAAGCGTTCCACTTTATTGGGATTAAATGTCACGGGGATTAAATTTCGCAAATTTAGGCAAAATCCGCTAAATTTAATCCCTCGAAAAATTTGCATTGTAGTTATCCGCGATATTAAATCCATGCGAAAATTACGAAAAAGGTGTGTTCAACAAAATGTGTCAATTTTTCTCACAAAATCAAGTTGAATGCAGTGTATACTAGGTTAGTTTTTATGTTACCATTTGCGAAAACGGAAAAAAAATTGAAAGCGAGCTATCCGCGAAATTAAATCTCCACGAAATTTAATCCCCGCGAAATTTAATTTCAAAAAAGTACTGTATGTTTCGCCCAAGAACCATTTTCATAGGGATTTTTGTACAAACAGAGTCCAAATTTCAATTGGTTTTAATTTCCCAGTTTTCCATAAAATCCACGAAAAAAACCACATCAAATTTTATCACTTTAAGCTACAGCTTCTCTATAAAGCGGACACCATCCGTGTTAAAAATGTGTCTGCTTTGAAGAGACGTTCACCTTATAGCGTCAATTGAAGGTAAAATTTCATTTGGTGCAGAAAAACGTGTCCGTTTTATAGAATGTCCGCTTTATAAACTATCCGCTTTAAAGAGATTTTCCTAGGAAAGTTTGACTGTAAATATTCCGTTCCTTGACTTACTGTCCGTTTTATGGAGGTGTCCACCTTATAGGGTGTCCGTTTTATAGAGATTCCACTGTATTAATAATTTATCCATTCACTTTCTTTCTGTACCTCGGTGAGTTATAATTTTATTGCAGTGATACACTGACGTGTATTACACCAATCATTCTACGGGACCAAACTCTGCATATTTCTGACTACATTGTAAGGGAAGAAACTCGTTAGAAGGATATTTGACTGTTTCGCGATTGTTTAGCCTTTTCGCAAAATTGTTCTTTCTTTAAAGTACTGTATATAAAAATAACGACTTACTGTTGCTTGATTTTACCGAATTGAGATTTTCGACGTTCTTTTGTATTCTATGGAGAGACAAGGAGCGAAAACATAATAATTTGATCAACCACTTCTGTGTCGGGAATTTATAATACTTTGGGAATCTTTAGACTTAGACAAATTTCTTGATATGAACCGCTTTCTGGTGCATGGGTCGAGGAGCTCCTCCGTCCCTACCCAAAGGTCCAAGAACATAAAACAATTACAACAATTCATGACAAATGTGTTTATCATCGGAAGTTAAGTGGTTAATTCATTGAACAAAAGAATCAAACGGAAGAACCAGGACTTCAAAAGTTTGAAGTAAAATAATGCTTTGAAGTAAAATAACATGTCACGTTCAAGCTGAGCATGAGGAAATTAGCTGAAGGAAATTTCTTACTCAGATAAGATATACAGTTAAAAAAAATTTATATAAGCGCTTAACACAGCGTGCGAAACGTCCGAATATGGGTCCCGTATATTACCGTATACGGATTTATTAGCGAGGTTAAGCAAACCAAAATCTACGACGTACGACGTTGCACAACCGTTCTGGAAATTAGCATTTCAAGCAACTTTCAGCAGCACAATCGATCAGTGTCTAAGTTCGGCTGCCGGTACGTCGTAGATTTTGGTTTGCTTAACCTCACTATTTCTTCCTTATATGGAAGAAATTAATCCATATACGGTAATATACCGGACTGTATCCCGTAGAATTTCACACTGTGTAGCATGGACATAATTGGTTCACTTTAACCATTTGATTCTTACTTTTAATTCTTTTCGAAGTTCTTGTAAAGTCATATCGTCTTTATGGATTTGTTCTAAAGCAACTTGTGTTTTTTCTTTTTGAGATGCAACCATTGCAGCCATTTGTTCCCTTTCGTATGATGTCTTCTCAGCCTGTAAAAGAAAAGAGAAGAATAAACAATCATGCTTATAAGTAAGGCTATTAACATTTGCTTTAGGTATTCAGGCGCCTCAGCTTATTATATAAAAGTTTATAAAATCATTAAAAAAAGTGCTAAATCAGCAAAAATTGACAATTTTTTCTAACTCAGCAAGGCTTATCAAAACTTTACAACTCATACAATTTGTTGATAGCACTCACAAAGTCCAATCCATTGAATGAAAAATGTTTTGTCTAAAGATTTAAATGGAAAGTGCTGACATCAGCAGAAAATAGTCATTTTTCCACTAAAAAGACCATATCTCAGCTAAAAATGATCCAGATTTCACAAATGACCTCATTTTTCTATCTACTTTTCAAGCTGTACCTATTAGCAGTCAGATATTTGAAAATCAGACCTCGAAATTCACTTTTAAAGGGGGCACCATTGATAAAAATTGGAGAGCAAAAAAAGAGCTCCCGTGGAGGAGTACCATTAAATTTGTTGTACAACATCACTTTTCTTATTGCCCATACCCCAAGCAATCCAAAAAGGTATAATTGGCTTATTAGTTTTTAAGGTTAACCAACAAGTGATTTTAGAGATTTTGCTAGGGGGTAGCAAAATTTTCAGAATGACGTCATAATGACGTCACGTGACGTCAGATGATCAAAATATTCTAGAATTGTGAAATTTTGAAAACATTTTCTTTTACCGATCAAAAGTTATTTATAAGATTTCCTATTTATGGTGTAATTGTCTATGAGTACATAAAAACTGTTCTCTCTCGTGTTGACAATAATCCCATAGATGTGACGGTCTATGGGAAAAAGGGGCTTGGTCATTTTTACCGCGATCATACTCCATCCGCTGGCAAAATCACTAAAAAACGTCTGTGGAGGAGTGCATTTCTATTAAAGCGACACGCAATTTTCGTGTCGCTTAAATAGAAATGACCTCCTCCGTAAACGCTGTTTTATGATTTTGAGAGGTAAACAAGTAAATTATGGTAAGCTTTATGTCCCCTTTTCCCATGGACCGTCACATATTATGAAGTTGACGTGAAAACTTTAACAGATTTTTAGGAAAGGCATAAACCAAATTTGGCTCCATCAAAAATGAATTAATCATTTTTGAGTTTTTATCAATTTTTCGTTTGGGGGGGGGGGGGGGTGGGGGCAGACCAAACCATAGCGTTTCTTCCTACGTCACGAAACAACGTCCCTAAACTTTTAATGACGACATATCGTGAGTTCAGAAAATTTGGCAATTATGTGGCAATACGACCATTATTCGGTGACTTTGCACACGGCATTCAGTAAAATAAATTGGTATCAAAACATGACAATCAATAATTAAATTACCTTGAGACCCCATGGGAAACAAATATAATTATCAAAGTTTATACGTTAAATATTTGTAACATTTTGCTTATTCAATGTGTATTACATCCAGCTAAACAAGATCAGAAGACTTTCAGCTGACCTTCTTCTTTAAGTAAGTAAATAAAGGGAGTAAACCATCCAATCAAGCGAACTGGCCTAGAACAAGCTAAATGGTAAATAAATCTATAATAAATAATAAATTATGTCTAAATCTAGGAAATCACTGCGCGAGACATTCTTCTTAATTGTCTGACAATCACAAGAATCGAAAAGCAGTGTTGTTTATTAATACAGTACACTCCCGATAACTCGAACCTCCAAGGGACCAAGGGAAACTTTAGGTATTTTAATAATACTGCGTCAAGAGACTGATCAAATGATTCGAGTTAATGAAAGTTCGAGTTATCGAGGGTTCGAGTTATCGGGATTCTACTGTATTTGTATTAACTATTAAGACGATCCACTCAAATTTTTGTCATCCAGGTACGATTTTATTCCGATTTTTGGGCAAAAGCCTAATTAGAAATTTGGATGCGCTAAAAGCAGAGCTTGAAATAAACAAATGAGTACAAACTTGATATATTCAATTTCCTACGCAAAAATACGATTTTCATTTTCATTGGTGAAACCTGAATATTTTGCAATTTTAAATGAAGTCTTTCAAAATCTTATGTAAATTGAA
>JAUBWS010096131.1:0-11138 GCA_032270445.1 Darlingtonia californica | reverse complement strand
ATGCTATATAAGATCAAAAGACAGGGCAGAATAAAGAAAGGGGCCAATCGTTAAAATCCTTGGTTAGCGGGGCAATTATTATACCGTTTGAGGATATCGGATGTCACAAATTGTGGAAAAAATTGCGAAAAGAGGACAAATCCAGGGGGCTGAGGTATTATTTTTGGACATCCAGGGGATCATGATGTTTTACATGTAAGTCCATGTATCCTCTACATAAGATGAACAATTTTTTTCTGGAAAAGCCCATTTAATATTGGAGAAATAAAAAGATTCATTCATTCTACTTTATACTTTCGATTTGTTATAGTATCTCTCTTTTCAACTCAACAATCTGAACGTAAAAGAAGAGAATCAGAACCTCTTTATGGTCATAAACCCACATTTATCATCGAAAATATTAAACCTGAGCATCTCCGAATTGATTTTGTTGGGCGTAATTTACTATGGGTGGATAATTCGAAGACGCCCTCAATTAATATCGCAAATATGAAAGGAGCTACAAGATATCAACGGACATTAATTTCGCGTAATATTGGTAATATGGTAATCAACGGAATGGCTATTGATCCTGTCAAAGGGTACGTATCTTTTATGTTTTTTATATTGTCGACTAGGCTAGGATAAGAATTATCACAGGCTGGCTTATTAATTTTAGCCAGGTCAGTTAACCCTTTAAGTGCTGATGACCGTTTTTGCCCGAAAAACCCTATGCGGTGGAGTGTATTTCTCTTTAAACGGCACGCAGAAAAACACTCCACCGCATGCGCTTTTTCTCAATATTTTAACATACCGGCACTTAAAGGGTTAAGTGGTTTTTTCAAAGCCAAATAAATGTTTTATCCTCACCATGTGAATGATTTACCCAGGCTGCTTAAAGTGATTTCATCCAGGCTAACTGGTATCACCTAAGCCAGGATAGCGCTTTCATCTAAGCTAACTGATTGGTCTTACTGAAAGTGTTTTCATTCATTTTAAGAAGAATTTGCGAAAAAAAGTTAAGAGGAATCATAAAAACTCGAGAAGTATTAGGAAAGCCAATTTAAAAAGAAATACGAAGAAAAGCAATTTCAGAAGAGAAAGCCCATAAGGAATTAGGAAAAACAGAAGAATACATACAAAATTGTTATATGGAAGTAACTAATTGAATCCCTATGGGAACCGTAAAGTAACTAATTGGATCCATTTGGGAACCGTAAAGTAACTAATTAGTTGACGTAAACAATTTCATTTCGTTTCAGCTTTATTTATTGGACTGAGACCTATGGAAATTACATTTTCCCGAAAATTTACAAATCACAAATGAATGGGAAAAAAATAACGGAATTTGTGGTAGATAAACTGGAACACCCGTTCTGTATGGTGATTGATCTGCCTTCCGGACGATTATTTTGGTCGGATATGAAGAAGCATAGCATAGAGAGTGTTGAAAATGAAAACGGAACGCTCCGGATGGTGGCCATAGACTCAATTAAAGATAACCGATTACGATTTCCGACATGGATTGATGTTTTTGAGAATAATGTATACGGAATCATGAAATATACCGGAATGTTGTTCAAGGTTCACAAATTCGGTCGTGAAAGAATGGTGATCTTGAAAGCGGACCTCCGGAAAACACTTCCATTACGAATGTATCATTACAATAAACACCTCGCTCCTTTAGACAGTAAGTCATGATATTTTCTTGTGATATTTCGTGGCATTTTAATTTCGCGGTTTTTTGATCGAGACCGCGAAATCGCGAAATTTCGATGCTATAAAGTATCATCCACAGCGAAATCTTTTAGTTTTGAAAAATCATTATTTGTTGCAATTGCCATTTCAACATTAACAAATGTATCGACCCGTTACCTTGTGGTAAGTGGAAAGTCATATTATCTGTCGAAACATTGGACTTACATTTTAACGATATTGTTTCTTCTGTTTCAGCGTTTGTGAACCCATGTACAGGATTTGGATGCCCACAGATTTGTGTGAATGTCAATGGGAAAGCTACTTGCTTGTGTGACCAAGGTGAAATTTGTGAGAAAGGTTCGTCAATAAGTATATATTTCTTCAAAAGTTTTCCTTAAGGATTTAATTGTTTTCTAAATGGATTGTTTCCATAAGGTAAATTTTACATTTTAATTACAATTTTTTCCTGTAAGGTTCCCATAACGGATTTACTGTTTCCTTATAGGGGTGTATATTCATATTAACCTGTATCCACTGTAAATTGCCCTTTATAGTACTCATGCTTTTATGCAGAAAAAGAAGGCCAAGCTTTTGACGTCGTACACATATTTATAGAATCAATTCAAAATCAAACCTCTTCCTTCAAAGATCAAGGTTTGAATTTATAAGATGCTTATTTCTGACATTAATTTTGACTCAATGACCCTGTTCTTGTTTAGAAGCGTGTGACAGCAAATATTGTAATGATCGAGGCAAATGCACAAATGATGTCACTTCAAAACAATATACTTGCCAGTAAGTTGAAATTAGCATGACGTCATGAAATTACTTTTTTAGTTTTTTGAGTGATTACACTTGTGTGGTGATTGACTTCAAACTTTGAATATGTGCTAGTTACTTCAATACCGACAACTGGTGTAATTAAATTCCGACGTTATGACGTCATGAAATCTCTTTGTCAGTTTTTGAATTTTTGCTGCTTTGGTGGCTAACGAAACTAAAAATTTTGATGTTGCTAGATGAATCAGTATAGCCTTGTGTGGCCACGTGGTTAGTTATACGCTAGACGAATAACCAATTGTAATTGTGACGGTCTACGGGAAAAGGGGGCGTAAACCATCCATAATTTACTTCTTTACCTCTCAAAATCTTGAAAAAACGTCTGCGGAGGACGCAAGTTGCGTGTTGCTTAAATAGAAATGACCTTCTCCGCAGACCTTTTTTAGTGATTTTGCCAGCAGGGGGAGTATGCTCGCAGTAAAAATGACCAAGCCCCCTTTTCCCATCGACCGTCACAATTTTGGATATGTTAGAAGTTTATCTTCCTACTTCTCTTTAACTTCTTGAAAGTATGAAACTAATTTGAACGATTTTTTTTCACAGATGTGATCGAAGATACTTTGGATCAAAATGCGAAGACAAATGCACTTACAAATGTATAAATGGTCGATGTGCTCTGAATCCAAATTATATATCCCAAGTTTTGTACTGCAGGTATTTGTCGAATGTCTCCTTTACTTATTTCCAGGATGGGCTTTTTCTTATCAAATTATGCCATGGCAAACTGACTCGAGCGGTAGACATGCTTAGTATTTTTTAAACTACTATTTTCGCTAAAATCTTGTTCTTACGCTTTTATGTACTTTGGGGTAGAATGCTTATATTTTTAATTTATTTTTATTTCAATACTTTATATATAGTTGGAAAACAAATTAATTACAATAGTTTTGTATTAAAAACTAATAAAATCCAACTTTAAATTTCTTATGATTTTAACAAATTAAACAGGAAAACGTAAACATACTATATACTATATACATAATTTGCACGAGCACTTTGCTTTCCATTTCTTAGTTTTTTTTGCAAAAGAAATGTAGCCATTTGTGTTTTTTATGTCATAAGGAAGGTTATTTCAAATTATACCTTCTTAAGACTATTGGTTCCATAGTTTGTACTTCTGCATTCGGAAAGATGACGTATTTGATCTAAGTTTGTATTTCATGGTTTTCACCTGAAAGAATTCCGTATTTATTCCGTAATTACCTTTACCATATAAGGGCAATATTATGCTTGGCACTATGTATAATTTTTCTCAATTTTTGCCCTAAGAACGTTCATAGTTAAGGTAGGAAACCTATCTCTGATTCTTTCCATATCTTCTTTCTTTTTTCTAATCGTGCTTGGTTTTGTAGCGAGAGACAGAAAAATCGAGATGAGTTTCTCAGCTAGTTCATAGTTATGGTTATATAAAATCGATGAAGCGTTCGTTCAATGAACACTGACCGTTTTATTGTTGTAGGTGTGAGAAAGGATTCACTGGGAAGGCATGCGAGAACGCAACATGTGAAGATTCCAATTGCCCAAAAAATCAAAAATGTTATATTGCAAATAATACGGCTCTCTGTAGGTAGGTAGATGGAATACTTTGACCATTAGGTAATCACAAGTCACAAGCGATCCAAATAAATTAGGCCTTAGTGTCCAACACAAGTCAGTGGGCAAAATTGGTAAAAACTCTATGTGGAGGAGTGTTTTTTATTTTTAACCGACACGCAATCCTGCGTGCTGTTTAGAAAAAAAACACTCCTCCACATGGATTTTTCACTATTTTGCCCACTGGGAAGTGATGAAACTAATTTTACCGGCAAAATTATAATTGTGTTGCGTTAGAATATAGTCATTATAAAAAATCCCGGTTGAGAAGCCTATTGTTTCAATCTATTGTCAACATTATAAGCTTGAGGTCAAAAAATTGGTTTGTTTTGCTCACTTTTTGATCACATGTGTTAAAAATTGACAAATCGCTGAGGGATATGTTGATAACGTGATCAAAAAGTAAGCAAAACAAAAACTTCTATTGTCAAATTCAAAGAAAAATTTGACAATAAAGCTCGAACAATAGGCTTCTCAACCGGAATTTTTTATATTGACTATGGTTAGAATAAGTCTGAATGCCACACTGTTTCTACTCAGAAGGGTTCAAAAACAAGTGAAACAAACTCATTTAAATCCAAAAAAAATTTTCTCTACTCTAACACACAAATCATTCATTCATTTTTGCATTGAATGAAAAAATCATTAGTAGGTAGCGAAAAAGTCACCGTGGTCCATGCAGTGGGGTAGACTACCATCTATGCTAGAATTAACTTCCGATTTTAAATCTGGTATCAGAAATTCAAAAAAAAGAAGATCGGACAGTGAAAATAAACCTGTCTGAAAATTTGTGTACATAAAACAGTAATGGTGTCAATGTCGGATAATCAACAAAATTTTAAATGCTTATTTTTGCTAATTTTTCTTCAATTTCATTAAAGGTGCGAAGGAGATGACTGCAAAGCTGCCACTCAATCGTCTGATAGTAAAAGTAAGTTTCGACGTGTTTCCCTTCTATTTTGTTATAATAGAAAGCGCGGAGCGCTGATATTGGTCTCAACCGTTGTCTTGTGCTTGAATGCGAGGGGCGGATAGAGACTATGTGAAAGTTGTGATTTCACACAGTTAAGTAGTCTGAAGTTACCAAAATCGGGGAAATTTGATCAGAAAATCGGAAAAGTTTGGGATTTTCACATGGTGGTTTGAAGAGTCTGTATCCACCCCTGAATGCAACTTAAGAAATTGTCAGACACCATCAGCAACATTACAGGTCTCTTTGGTCCTGTCGATATGTAAATTCACCAACCTACTGCCGTTGATATCACCACTAGCATGTTTAGGGCAGCTGTCGGGTACTATTTCTTCTTAAAGAGCAACCCATTTTTTTTCCGGAACTGGTCATTATCCGCAACTTGTGTGTCTGGTAATGGGAATTGTTATTGCCTCACAAAAAATGTCTGATCTCGCTTGAACACTTTTACGTAAAGATTGGTAAAAAAAGTGGAAATGTGCCGATCTATGGGAAAAGGGTACATAAAGCCAACCATAATTTACATGTTTACCTCTCAAAATCATGAAAAAACGTCTGCGAAGGAGATCATTTCTCTTTAAAAATAGAAATGCACTTCTCCACAGACGTTTTTAGTGATTTTGCCAGTGGGTGGAGTATGATCGAGGTAAAAATGACCAAGTCCCCTTTTTCCATAGACTGTCACAATTATACTTTAACTCCCATGTTTTTCAATAATTTTTTCTTTCATTTATTCAGAGACGGTGATTATAGCAGTGATTGTTGTATTTTTCATATTATTGTTACTTGTCGTTGTTGTTTATATATGGATCAAACGCCGTAGAGAGTAAGTTCATTTCGAATTTTTGTTTTTATTTCTTTTTCAAAAGAGCCAACCACTTCGCTTTGTTTTGCGCTATCAACCAATCAGCTTAAAATATTTATAGCAATCGAAGTTTTAATGTTTATAGTTTCAAATTTACTTTCAGACGTCTCCCGATAGACCATGTGTAGCGTAAAAATGGTTTATGAAGTTGACTAAACTAAGCCAAACAATAATGAAGGATAAAGTTTTATCCGTTTTGTAAAATATCTTGTAATAGAAGTAAAGACTGACGGTATTATGACGTTACTGAAGTGCACAAGTTGTGTCGTCATGGCAACTGGTCTACCCGATGCACAATTTTTTACAATTACATTTTTAACATTTTCAGGTATAACCAGTTTGCTCCAAAGAGAATAAATATTGAAATGGAAAATCCTGCTTTTGCGAATGAAGAAATTTATAATGATTTTGATGACATTCTACCATCGGTATGTTCGGTATTTGTACTTCGTTAGCACCAGTCGTCGTTTTGACGTCGTTCGACCATCGTGCCGAAGGGTATCTACCATCTTTTTCCGAAATTTTTATAGTGATAAGAAAAAATAATCAAACATATACAACGTAGAAACAAGGATAGCAAATAGTCCATTTTATTCATTTGAAAATCTTCTCCAATATAAATCCCCACCCCTCCCTTTGAATTAAAAACTATTTAGGCTGTTTCATAGTCGAAAAATAATCTCTTAAAATATTCTGTGATGAGTCGTTATCTCGTATACATTTCATTGTTGTTTTTTCAATCTCTGAAAAGTTTCTAACATTTTTTGAAATGAGTCTAATGACCTACTCTTCTACCTCGGTTCCTCTACCCGTCAAATCTTTTTATGCTGTGCTATTTTTAAAATTTTTCTATCCATATAATTCTGGACTTCGATCAATTTCGGACACATCTTGCTTCCGAAACATGAGAATGTATATATTTTTCATTTTAAGTTATATACAACAATTTTTACCTTATCTTTCTATTGTTTTGTAGAAGAAGTCAAAAATACCTGACATGTACGAAAGGACGGCGATTTATAATCCTCGTAACGTCACAGAAGATGATGACGAGTATGATGAGGTCAGGGAGACGGTAGCTTTTGGTGACGATTTCAGTGAAACGGCAAAATTAGTTGATATTTAATGACGTTAACGCATACCATGTGGGTAACTGTCACAGCGCGCATGCGCAGGCACGAGAAGGGAGATATGGTAAGCATTGGCTTTTCATGAGCTCGAGAGCGGGGCTCCACCTGCGTTTTTATTCATTGCATCAAACGAAAAGTTTATGTATATATTTGTAGATGTTTATACTAACAAACTCTGGAATAATTTAAAGACAAACTCCTAGCAGTGATAATGAAAAGTTCGTGGTGATACAGCTATTAAGTGGATACTTATTGCCCCAAAATAAAATCAGGTGTTCAAAAATATTCAATAAAAAGTGTTAATTTCTCATATATGTATAGTTATTATTCTTAAATTGTGTATTTTTCAGTTTTGTTATTCTATTCGTATTTTTTTATTTAATAGTTATTTTTTGAGACAAAATTTTTTTTAAATCCTATTCATAATTGATTATACTCAGATGAGTTTTGTTTTTCTAAATTAAGTCAAAATATGGAATTTTTTAATGAAAACAGAATAAAACAATTTTTATAGGGGACAAACAAATAAAGGGGGTATTTGATTCGCACGCCAAATTCTAGTTTCTCTGCTTTTTCTAACGATTTGTGAGAAGAAAAAAAGTAAAGATCTGAAATTTCAGACATTTGAAAGCGAAACAATGCCCCAAAGATATCTATTTTAAGCATATTATTTGACGACTTCCACTAGAGTCAATGCCTACGCACGTCTACATTGTGGTTATAATAATATGCAATTGACGCTTTTTCTACGCTGAAGTTCTTCGTTAAATTTGGATGAACGAGACATAAGATATGTTTGCCTTGTTCAACCGAAAATATGGCAAACTGAAGGGAAATTTTGATGTGTGACAAAGGCAGTTCATCGTGTTCAGCTAGTTCTCGCTTGTAATTCATTTCCTGTGCAGATTTTTTAATGGAAATCTCAGGATGTTCGTTTGTGATCGGCGGTTTTCTATAAACGATCATATATCATATTAATTCGATTAATGTCCGTCGCAGGTCACTCTTCGAATTAAAAAAACTGTCCTGTTCAAATAAAGAAATTGGAGGAGTTGAGAACTAGTATTTGTTAGTCAATATATGTTGTTTGTCTGTCGTATTTATTCAATAATGGAAATACTGTATTATTGATCTTGTCTCCAATTTTAACCTCACTATTCATCGAGCTGTAAGTCAAAGAATTAGAATCATGACGCGTTTACTTTTCAGATATTTTATTGCCAAGATGTTACACGCTGTTTAAGAGAAAACGCAAATTTTGCTAAGGGCGAGGAACAATCTCGTTTTTCGTGAATGTTTTCACGTATGAGATAGTTGAAGCCTGTTTTCGTTTTATTGATATTGTGTTTACCGTTTGCCGTCGAGTTAACACAGGCTAAATTTCCCGATTTTCTCATACGTGTGGACAGAGCCATTTTCCCCGGCAACAGATTCGGGTTTTGATTATAAATTTTCCGTGTTAACGTGTCCATGAATTGTGTTATCAATAAATTGGGTGTTATTAAAATATTATCGAGTTTTAATGATTCGTCCGCTAAATGAACCTAAGACTAAGAATAGCATGCACAAAGTCAATAAGATGTACCCTTCAATGTACATTTTAAGAGTTTATTTTTGTCATATTGCCACTCGCCTTGTAGACAAAATTTGTAAAACTCTATGTGAAGGAGTCCCAATCCATAGGAAACACTCCTTCACATAGGTTTTTCCACTGGGATTCCGTTTTCATAGATATTGACATGAAAACGAGGCATAGTAGGACAAAACTATAAAGAAAACAGCAATTTTGCTTTCTGTTCTTCCAGATGTTACCCTACTCAAATTTTCCTTGTTCCTTTCCCATTCAGTTTTTCATCCAGTTTTGTTCCGTCACAATACGTACCATATTATTATTTTTTTTTTCATCTTGGATTTATTATATCATTTCAATCATAATTGTTATTAATAATTATATTATAATTTTTTATTGTTACAAAAGCATGGAAGATAATTTTCTCTTTTTATAATTTAAAACTCATTTAAATGTACTTGTCCCAGACGGATTAAATTTTCCTAAGATTTTCAAACTCTACCTTGTTCTGTCATAGTGGTTCCCTTATAGGATTAAAATTCAGGAGTTTTCCGGTTTTTCATGAAAATATTTTAAGGGAAGAAATTTTCACGGAATTTATTTTCGTTATTAAAAATCGGTGGAATTAATTTGCGCAATTCTCGGATATTGTAAAAACTGTTTGTGTAGAAACAGTAAAGAAATCAAGATACAAATTGAATTTCGCGAAATTCGATTTTGCGATTTATGGCTAAAAATGCAAAAATTTCTTCTCTTGAGGCAATTCAAATTGTTGACAATTTTTACGGAAATACTTTGAAAAGGGGCATCATCTGAAACTGCAAAATTAAACCCAACGTGAAATTTTCTACAAGTACCAGCCCATCTACTCATTTCTGCAAAACTTCCTCAACGAAATAACTAAAAACCCAATATGGAGGAGTGTTTCTCTTTTTTGAACGGCACCAGGCTGCATACCGTTTTTAAAAAAAACACTTCTCCGAATGGGTTTTCTTTCACGATTTTGCCCGCTTGGGAGTCATCATACTGTAGCATGTTGACAGATTCTAAGGGCGCTTAGAATTAATTTGTAATCACATTAACATAATTGTTTGCTGCTATGCAAAAGAACAGGGGGTTCTCAAAACATTTTTACGTTCAACCTATTTGCATTCTTACTTCTGTTCTAATATTTTTGTTACCGATCAAAATCAACGACACTCCTCTGTTGCACTATTTCATGAGCCTACTAGGTCGACTTATGGCATGCAGAAGATGAGCTGTAGTACTTGTAATGTCATACACAAAATTCCCTCCCCCTTTTCCGATATTAGCAATAATATGTGTGTGACTATTTAAATGTTTTCCATGGCCACTTGCATATTGTATAAATCAAAATTTTCTCAATTTGAACAAATTTTTATCAGCCGTTTGCTGGGCCATCTTCTCTCGCTCCATCAACATATCAAAAAGCGAGAAAGGCCCTGGAAACAAGGTTGTATTTATCTCGAAACGAGGGGGAACATTTGTGAAACTTTCTTGTGTTCAAATATTTACACTTGTGTGGTGTCCGAAATACCAGCCTGTCCGTTCTTATCAATGGCAATTATCACATTTCGTTCTCGTGGTTTCGGCACCTGGAAATGATTTTGAGGTGGCGAATTCACACAGTCTGTATCAGCAGGCGGAACAGGTGACCGCCCGTAACCGCTATCCTTTGAATCATCGGATTGAATGCTAGCCGGTTTACCATTCTCACGTCGAAGTTGAGCGAGCAGCGTGTTTTTATTGGAGACGTTTGTATTTGCTGTTGATTTCTTCGCTGGGATTTGCAACTGAGTTATCGCTACGCTATAATATTGTTCAAAATTGCACCCTATCACAGATGCTGTCATGGAAACGATGATAATGCCCATCACTGCTGCAATGCTACCAACAATTTTACCTGCAATCGAGGCTGGAACGACACGACCATAGCCAACTGTTGTCATGGTAATGATAGACCACCACATACCTACAAAAATTAGTCATTTATTGAAATTATTAACTTATTGAAAAGTAAAATAGACATTTTTTGCTGAGGTCGTATAAGTTCGTGTTGCCATTTAGCACCCTTTTAGACCCCGTTTCAATAAAGACGATTTGCATCGTATCATTGCGTATCGTCTTAAAAAGCATATCGGATAGGGGGTCTGTTTCCATTTAAAACGCATCACTTCAATATGAAAAACGTATCGGATAGATATCAGTATGCTCCGCTTCTGAAAGTGACATAACATCCATCGGAATCTCGTTTTCTTGTTTTTTTTTCTTCAAAACAAACAAAATGTCTATAAACAAAGTAAATTAATGGGACAGTGCGTTTAGTTTTACAACGAAATTGTTCAATGATGTTACCACTTGTAAATAGTATTGTATTGGTTTTAAAGGCCCTGTCAGACGGTAAACTATTCGCTAAACTATTCCTGAAATAGAAACAGAAAATTATTCTAATAATTTAGTTTATGTTCAAAT
>JAUBWS010096120.1:492-11139 GCA_032270445.1 Darlingtonia californica | reverse complement strand
AAGCAGGACTTGCAGAATACATGAGAACATGGAGTTCCCATAGCTTCTCTCAATAAAAGAAGACATATGGAACACTCTAAATTTACATCGTTGTTTTCGTTCACTAATTTGAAGTCATAACCACCAACAGAAGCTTCATCGTCAAAATAATCTTTTGAATGAGCCATGATTATATAAATGTTACTTTTGTAATGATCACCTTTAAACATCAAACAATTAATGAAGTCAAAACACGACATAAAAAATCATAAACATTCAATAAAGAAAGACATAAAAAAAAACATTTTCTCAATAATTTTGAATAACCAAAAAAAAAAAATTCAATTTGAAAAAAGGTGGATTCCTTCTGACATACCTGGCTTGACATTCTAGTACTCAAATACAGTGTAATCAGCATTTCGTGTAAGAAATAAAAAGATGTTTATGAAATCATTTAACATTTTTGATGTTATCAACAAAATTTGTCAACATACTACCCTAACTAATTTTTTGCATACTAAAGTGCATTCTTACCTTTACTTTTATTATTTTTGTTATTAAAAAGAACCAAAGGATCAAATCAAGATAGCTACTCTCATGCGAGCTAATTACTTGAATAAAACAGGTTGAATAATTTGCTATAACACGATAGTAAAAATCCTTGGCATTGTATATAAGGTATTATTTTACTTGATAAAGGAAAGCCATCCAATGGACCAAAGGCAGACCAAAATAAAACGTTGAATCTAATTAACTTTGCAATGATAAGTACAAACAAAAATATCAAAAAAGACAATAAATGGCTTTAAAACGCATTCCACAGATTTGCAAATAGAAGGTCTTATTAATCGCATTCCGCTTTGCTTGCTAATTAATAAACAAAAATTAAGAAAACTATTTATAAAAAAGATTATGAATTGACTGAAATAAAGCTTCATATGAAGTCAGATAGGTAAGAGCAACATAATGATTTTCAGGATTAAACACCCGGCACATCCGGGAACTTTTTCGTTAAAATCTTGAAAAAACAAAATCATTATTACGACTACGGGTTATATTTACTAAGGGACACTATTGGTAGGCTTTTAAATAAAAATGCCAATTAATCTTCGAAAATATAAATCTGTTGTTGGAATAATGGATAACCGGTCACAGAATGTCACGTTTAATTAATTATACCAAAGACAAAAGGCAACGTTTCTAATTAGTCATTTCAATTTAATGCTTTTATTTTCCCCTGTAACAGTTTTTTATAACAAACAGATACGTTTTGCCCATCTTAATGATCTTAACTTCTTCGCTCAATTCAAGCCAGCATTGTTCTGATCAAAGGTTCTTATTCTAATATCTAGACAACATTAAAAATCTTCAGGATAGAACGCCAACAATAGGGGAACTTTTTGTTAAAATAACCTTGAGAGCAATAAAGTCATTATTCCAACTATGGGTTATATTTATTAAGATATTTGTATTACACAAAATGTTGATTACACTGCATTTGAATACTAAAATATCGAGCCTGGTATGTCAGGAGGAATCCACCTTTTTTTTAAATAGCATTTCAATGCTACGTAATTGTTATCAAAAACGATCATGTATTCCTTGTTTACAATGCCTATATGATTTGAATATATCATATTTACCTAGGATAACTTCCCCATTTCTACAGAACTGTCATCAATGAGGGTCCTATCTTCCTTGTGAAATACCTATGATTTGAATATATCATATTTACACAGGATAACCTCTTCAATTCTATAGAACTGTTATCAATGGGAATCCTATCTTCGTTGTGAAATACTTATGATTTGAATATTTCATATTTACCCAACACAATCTCTTCAATTCTATAGAAAGAACTACTTTTAACACTGAGGATCCTTTTTTGAGAAACATCAAGATTCAAAATTTGTACTTCGGATTGCCCTAAACTCTCAAAAATACAATAGTGGATTAATTCGTTTGGAAGAAATATATCTTTTGCAATGTAGCCTAGGGCATGCTGCATTTTTGTGTTTTATCATTTTTTGTTGTCACATCGTTTGGAAAAACCAAAGAAGAGAGATATGTTACTACTAAATGTTTTTTAAGCTAGTGTAAGAACTAAATATAATACAAAAAGGTAACAATTGAATAAGCCAGCCGATTATAGGTTTCAAATTTTGAGTTTTTTTACGTTTGACTTTATCGAAACGTATACTACATACACGGGAATCAAGTGGTTTTCAAACATGTACCTAGAGATAAAAAATATTCGCGGGAAAACTTTTTTCCTCGAGTTGAAAATGAAATTCCGTGATACTAAGATCTTTCCTAGACATACGAAAAAACATTCATTTTTTGTATAAAATATGTGCAAAAAGAAAACCAACCGCAAAATTGGATTCCGTTTAACTCGCCATTTTCAAGATCGCTAATCGCTAGTAAAGTTTCAAATGCACGATAAAAACATTCAACTTACGAAATAAACTTCAAGAGTGTCTTGGAAGAACCAGCTGTCTTGCTTTGACACAACACTTGGATTTTCTCTTAATGTAAATGCCAACTAAAAACAAAATATCAAAACGATGAAAACACCTGATGCTTTTGACGTTACATATTTTTGTTTGTAAAACTTAAATTGTATCAACTATCTTTCACTAAATAAACCGAATAAACTTGTAATATAATGTATAAGAACTAAAATCTTGCTTTACAACAAAAGATTTTGTATTTTCTCTCTAACTTTTACAAAAAAAAAACGAAAACATTTGATGAGCAGCACTCCTGAAGCATTAATTAAAAAAGGTAGTATTTATACTGCATACAAACGACTCATTTGGAAATAATAAGGATTAATTCTCAGGCATATTTAAGGATTATAGGTCTCAAAGAATACCAATAAAAACATCTAATTTAGTCACGTGGTATCGTCATTTATAAATCTTTCTGAACAACAATAAGAACTCTACACGAAATGTATTAATCAGAAAAAGGGAGTAATTATACTGACTAGTAATGACTCATCTACCAAAGAGTTAATATCTAGTAACCTTTGAAATAAAAGAAAAACATCAAGCAATGCAATTTATGTTATATTCATTAATTCATATTGATAGATTTTTAATCTTTCAATATCCTTAGGTCTATTTATTCAAATACTAACAATACTTGGGAAAATAAATCAAGGTTTAGTATAAATACAGATCAAGTCGGTTATTTTGAGAGAATAAAAGCGCTCAGTGGAAATCCGCCTAAAAACAGAAACTTATATTGCAAGTGACTTTCGGCGGTGACAAAGGAACTTGAATACCTGGTGTAGTAAACGATTACTCAGTGAATCAAAATAAAAAGCTGCAAAATTTGATAAAAAAAGGATGCAGTAAGTCTAAAAGTTTTGTAAAAAAGTCAAATATCATACGAGAAAATGAACAAAACAATAAAAACACCAAACATTCCGCCCCTCGTCTAGATGCCAAAAACTTTGCAAGGTAATAGGCAACAATAAATTAACCCTATATGACCCGGGCTTTTTTCACTCTTCATAAATCTTGATGCAAATAAGCTAGAACGTGAATATTGGCAGGAATATAGCTTGCTAGAAAATCTACAACTTCATGAAAAAGTTTTTCAAAATGGCTGCTTTTATGCTGCAACGTCATCATATGTGTCAAAAAATGCTAAGATTTAAGGATATTATCCTAGTTACTTATTCGAAATAATGTTGCAAGAGATCTAATAAAGCTTTTTCAATTCTATTTCGATAACTTAGGATTTAGGAATTAAGGATTGAATTTATCATATGTCTAGTTAAAAAAAAAAAAAAGGTTTTGGCGCAACATTGCCCTAAAAATTATAAAAAAAATTAAAAACAATGAGGTCATCAATTATGATGTCACTCTATCTGCCACCCTTTTGAAGACGTTATTTAAATTAATTTTGTGTCATCTAACTACAGTCCAATTTTGGAAACAATAGCATTAGTCGTTCAAAAGCTGTGGACATTTAAATCTTGTATTTTTATAAAAAGGTTTTTAAAAAATTACTAAATTTACGAAATTTACGAAAAATGGTCGATGACTTTTAAACAAAAAATGATTTTTAAGTTCTGATTCCAGATTCTGATTTTATATAATGGTATTTTGTAATAGGTTATAAGTTTTTTGAAAAATTTCATAAGTTTTGCCCAAAAATGCGCTCGAAACAGTCAAAAACGTCATAACTATGACTTCATCAATATGGATACCAACTTGATGAAATTATTTAAACCAATTTGGCCTGGCTAACTTCAGCCCATGTTTGAAGGTGTTATCATTATTAGTTAGATACTAATTGACAGTTAATCTTTTCTCGCCTCAGTTTTTTATCAGTTATCTTTCCAAATAAATTTCAAGATTATTCACAAATTTTAAAGTTCTGTTACAGAAAGAAAATATTTACAAAATACTGGCAGGGGGAGACAAAGCCCCCTCTTCCCGGTTGAATTAGGGTTAAGTGGAAACCACTTTAGTCTTTTGATAACTTTACTTACCTCGGTAGTAACTTTGCCTCAACAGCAAAAGATATGAATATTAAAATCGGTAAGGCATGGAAGCCCCTAAACGATATTAGTTCTATTTGGAAATCTCAATTACCGCACAGAATAAAACGCCAGTTTTCAATGCTGTAGTGGTGTCAATCCTTACCTATGGATCTGGAACTTTGACCTTGACTAAGGCTCTAGATATCAAATTTGATAGGACTTTCACGAGTTGTTGAGAGCTATTATGAATGAATTCTAGAGAAGTCAGCCCAGCCAAACAGCAACTTTTTGACCATCTTCAACTAACCTGAAATATCATCAAGAAAAGAAGATTAAGATTTTCTGGAAATTGCTAGAGAAACAAAGTTGAGGTCATCAGTGACCTTATTCTATGGTCTTCATAGTTGCACCAGAGTTGGGCGTTCCCGCAAGACATGCATCAAATTTTTGTGTGAAGTCATCAGCTGTCAACATGAGAATCTTCTACGAGTAATGGAGGACAGACCACGGTGGATGCCTATTCAACTTTTAAATTATTTAACCCTATTTTACATGATAGGGAGGAGGGGGGATAAAAAGATCGCCCTGTCGGTTTCCCTTAAACAACGTATTCCGAAAATGCTCCCAAACTTATCAACAATTAACAAAATATAGTTTAATACATTTTTTGCATTTTTCGGGTATGAAAACTTGGTGTCAATTTTCAAGCAACTTTGGAGCAAATGGCCAGAAAATCAAATTAGCAATAAATGTTGATAAGTTGTTGCTTTCACTTTGAAACTACTACAAATTGCTTATAATTTTAAGATAGGAAATATTGCTCTGCAAAAAATACACTAAAAAATCAGCATATCTTGACGTTAGCAAGCTTCAATGGTAGCTAATGTAATGTTATTGTCATCTTTAGAAACCTTTCATGCCAGACAAGTATTTAGTTTCAAGGTTCTATCATTTTTACTTCTTTACCACCATAATATAGAAAATACCGAATGTGTGCCAAAAATATTAGTTAACAAAACTATGGTCGCTTAAGATATGACATGGTTGTTTATGTGCATTATGAAGATTTATTAGGGAATAGATTTAAGTTTCATTGTAGTATTGAGACACTTATAGATAGTAATTTTCTAGTGAAGAACTACCAAAACTATTAATAAATCTATCCTTCTCACTTTTCTCTGATGAAAGATATCTCTTGCGTCATCTCTCTGCTCTCGTTTTTATAATTTTCTAAGAAGTGAAGCAACTTTATTCCTGATTCCTTGCAGAATGTAATCGTTGTCATGGTGAGTAAGCTGATCAATTAGAAGTTATAAAAATTATATACGTCATTGCAATAACTGAAATGCCTTCTCGATAACTATATCTTTTCGAAATGGTATTAAAGTTCAAACAATGTTTTCTTAATTCATATCAAGCACTCGCGATATTGATAATTTTCCCTTCCCCTTAAGAAACATTTGGTACTTTTTTCATTTCATCAAGTCCAATATAGTGTGCATGTAGCTCTAAGTTCATTTTTTAAAAAGTAAGCTCTTTTGCAATGAAGAAGTTACCGACAAAGTTCATTTTGAAATCTCCACTTGCAAGTCTCTGTTCGTCACTAGGTCAGTACCTTCCGTGGTGCATATTACATAATTCATAATAGTAACGCGCTCGCCGTGCTGGGCTTACATTCAGTTATTAAAGCTTAGAATTTTTCATTCGAAAGTATATAAGAAAAACGAGATATCTTAATTTAAAAAAAAATAACAGGATCTTTTTGCCATTAAAAAGTCATCGTAATGCATATAATGAGACCCGAAGTGAAAGGAAATAAAAAAGACCTGGGCCTGACAAGGACCTATTCAATGAGCAGAAGGGTGCAAATAATGATGTCATTATCGTTGCCGCCGATGTGCTCAAGTCTTGATGTTTTTAAGAGATTTACATTCAACTTTGCCTCGTGACAATTTTGAACCGGTTGTTTTTTTATTTTTTGTCTTTTTAAAATTCTAGTGTCAACCGAAGCATCCATCAAGGCTAAATTACAAATTATCTGTTCTTAATTTTCCAGCAAGGCTACTTTGACAAAAAATTTAGCAAACATCTTAGGTTTTAGAACACCTCAAAAAATCTAGGAAAGTAACTATTTTCTCCTATAAAGTAAAAGTGCAGCACCTTAAAGCACAAAATATCTGTTCTTTATATCCAGAAAATCTAAAAGAAAAATACAGTAGACATGAATTCTTCTTAGAAACATCTTGTATTCTCCAGGAAGCTTTATTTCTATGGCAATAATTACATTATAGTAAAACTATTGTAAACTTAAATTTAATCACTCATATTGGTATGGATACCGTTATGTGTGGCCTCTAAGGCAATGTTTTATTATTAAACTTGACAAAAAATTTTAAGGGTCAAGAACGGACAACTATGATAGAAAATGAAAACAAAAAATTAATGAAATGAACGATAGGGGTATATTTAACAGGATTTCATGTACCTGCACTGAAAGGGTTTTATTTCCGATCGAACATCCACTAAGGCAAACAGTTTTCCCCTAGTCTGATCGCAGACCTTGCCACATGTAAAGCTAAGTGTTAAGCCGTGCGCTCTCTGTTTAGATATGCGATCAAATTAGTTTCTTCCTTACCTTTTTTACGTGGGGCTGATCGGGAGTGATTGGATTTTATGAATGTCGCGCTCAAAATATAGGTAAGTAAAAACCTTCAATAAAATGTTTTTTCAGGGAAGGAAAAAATATGTTTTGTTATTGGAAAACAATCGAAAAATACAATAACAATATGTAATAGACATCTCTGATACTGTTCATCATATGGCCATATGATATTCTATTGATTTATTCCTAATACAAGCTTTTATTTATAAGAAAACATTTTATAAGAAAATGACTTTGAAATATGCTAAAATGGTGAGAAAAAGCTAAGAAAAATATTCAGCCTGAAATTTTATATCAAGATTAAGTTTTCTGGATAAAATCTATCGTCAGTGAGTTAAAATATACAAGTCCTGTATATTTTAATTCTCTGACAATGAGTTTTATCCAAAAAGTTTATGAATTCTTAAGAAAAAATATAAATGTTTTATTCAAATAACATTGAAGAAACAAGTTTCCCCTCCTTTTTTCATAATTGAACTGAAAACCAAACCCGGTCACAAACACAAAGAACAATAACAGGCTAAGTGGTGAGATTGGATCGTGTTACAAATAGTGTGCTACCAGCGCTATCTAAATCGCTCAGTTCTTTGAGTGTGTTTTAATATGTACTCCATCCTATAAGTTGTTTCACGCTAGAAATTCTCAAAGTTTCTCAAACTAGTAACGAATTTTAAGTTTTCTCAACTTTGTCAAAACATTTAAATTTGTGTGAACCTAGTCACATATATTATAAGTTTTTAAGGTAGTCACAGATCTCAATTTTCTGAACCTAGTATCACAAATCTTAATTAATGAGAAAATAATTCGTTAAAATTTCAACATCGTGTTGATTCGTGTAGAATTTAAACCAGGCTTATATTTCAGGGCGAGCGAATCGTTTTCGAAAGTAAAAATAAGACTAAGGAGGCCCCACAATGGTTGGGGACGACAGGTGGAGAAAATGTTTCAAATATTAGGGGTATACTTTGGCTTAAACGTTATCTAAATTTTATATTTGACTATTAAACAAACCTCAGAAATATAATCAAAGAAGTGCTGTATCTTTATATGTTTTAGGAGCACAAAAATAAAGTAAGAACACTATTCATACACAATTTTTTTTTCTCTTCTCTTCTCTTTCCTTTTTTCTCTTTCTTTTTTTTTTTTTTGCAAGAAAGTGGGGGGATATATATCATATTATTTGAAATATTTACAATCAAAAACTGATGCCAACATGCCGGACATAAAATAACATGGAGTCCGGAAAATCAATGCTGATCAAGTACATTGCTACCATCATTTAACAGAACGTTTTTTCCAGGGTGAAGATGACGGTAGTGTTTTCCACTTTCAAAATCTTTTTAAGAAAATGAATTTTTTGAAACCTTGATAGAAACACGAGTTTTTGGCTGATTGCTTTTCGCTTTTCTTTTGGTTTTTCAGTTCAGTTTTCAAGTTAAGTTTCAACGCTTAGCCACTCAACCAAGGCTTCTTAAATAGTCTTTTTTGTTTAGCTTTTGTCGCAACGAAGAAAGTATTAATTCGGACCATTCTGTATGCACGTCTACATCAGGAGGAATATGGGGACAAATCTGGAGTGCGTACACTGTCGTCCGGAATTGGTTCTGCCACGCTGGAGAATTGATACAAGAAGGAGATGAACTAGAGAGAGCTAATGAAGGTATGCATGTTGATATCTTGAAATGGAATTCTTAATTCTTATTAGAAAACACTGTATGTTTTGGAAAAGCTTTAAACTTTGAAATTTTCTAATGTTCCCAAGAAAGATCTTTAACTAGACAAGGAAATCTTTCAAACTAGAATGTTTTTGTAGATGTAGAAAACTGTCTGATCTTGACACATTTTGAAGTCTACCAGTTAACTCTTTACACATAAAACTTTGATCCAAAAACTTCATATTGGAGATAGTGAAAGCCTCTGATCGCGCTTCATTTTATGTCTTTGAGTTGAGTTTTCACAAAAAAACTTTGTACAAAAAATACGTGAAGAGAACAACAGCCACTCCAGTATACGAAACGATACCAAACTCTGATATTTTAGATGAGGAAAACGCATTTCTAAGTCAATCGCATTCTTATATTGCATAGTCTTTCTTTACGGTGGGTAAAGCATAAGTAAGTAAGTAAAAGTAAAGTAAACATTTATTTCATTATATATCAACTTACTATAAACAAAAGCACTAAGAGGAGACCTACAAAATAGTTTACAAAACTAGTCAAGTTATAGGCCACCTGTATAAGAAATAAAGTTCATCGTGCGATATTTTACAATGTAAGAATTACATTATAAGCTTCATATCTATCTTTTTTTATAAAAACAATATCAGCAAAAAAGTCAATCGAAAACGTACGAATTAAGGAAATTGTTTTTTGCAAGAGACTTCAGTTTGGATAATGAAATTGAAGCATGTGGGTGGCTTATATGGTAGAAGTACCCTAAAATATTTCCAAAATCACTAAAATTGGCCCTAACAATATCCCTAAAAATCCTCAAAACCCTTACACAAATTCCTAAAATCGATAAAATTACATCCAGTATTGTCCCTAAAATCCGTTGAATATTCACTGAAAGTATCTCTAAAATCCCTTAAATGTGCCCTAAAATATCTCTAAATTTCTTAAGATATATTGTGAAACTATCTAAAATCTCTAAAATATAAAATATAAGATGCTCCTTTGCATTTGTGATAAAAAAACAGCAAAATCGAAACTCTGCGACATCCAAAGATTGTTGAAAAGTACCGCAAAATTGGAAATCAGAAAAAAATTTGATGCCACAAAAATGTCATTGAATAATAAAATACACCAAAATTTTGATTGAATATTTTCTTGTTTAACGACTTTTTTGCTTAGAATTCTAACATTTTCAGATTATTTGGACATAGTCTATTTCTTGACCAGGGACCGTTCCCTGGTATGCGTCACGGAGCTCCTATGTTCCTAGGGTGGCTTGGACCTGCTATGGGAACCCAGGGGTCCAGAAACTTAAAAAAAATATGCTAGTAATTGGTACTTAAGTAGTTAAAGAATTAGGTTAGAGACATAAAAGCAAAGACAATCGATGGTTCATTCGTCCGTACGGTCATTGGCAAACACTTGAATTGTTATGAAGGAGACTACAGATAAAGGTATGCTCAGTGTTATTTAAACGAAAACATTGTAGATGTATACTCTGTTATATTTTGCATGTCCCCTACCTTGTTTTAATAATACAACGTTATGGCAACCGACTATTAAACGAAATGATAGAAAGAGCAGATCATTTCCAATATTTTAATATGGGAGTTCGATGACAAGATAGAAATAGAAAAATAACTTGAGTTATTAGTTAATGCTGAATGATATCGTTCTTGGGAGAGGTTTATCAACGGACGACCAAAGTTTTTCATTTCTAGGGAGATAATATATGCAGAAGCCAAAAAAACCACAAAATCCTGAATACTTGAAATTTAAGTTCTTTGAAGCAGGAGGGGCCCAGTCCCACTGTTGGGGGGGGGGGGGGGGCG
>JAUBWS010096109.1:0-11139 GCA_032270445.1 Darlingtonia californica | reverse complement strand
CAGTTCGAGTTCCCAGTAGTATTCTTTCAATAGTACTAAACACAGAGCCATCTGAAGGCAAGAATCTATTTTAGTAATAAAGTAGTAAAGTAATAATAATAAAAGAAAATCTTCGGTTCGAACGACTTTCCCAACTATAGAAGGAAATTGATATTTCTAAGATATTTCGTTTCAGAAATAACTTTCCTCGAACACATTCAGAAAGGGAAAAGCCTTTGCAAATTTCTTGAGATATAAAGTCTATTTTAACATAATTGTTTATAATACAAAAAAGAATGCTTCCCTGTAAACAGTGGTTTTAAAATTCATCCACCGGGAAGACTTACAACCCAGCGGGCAAAATCGTGAAAAAACCTATGTGGAGGAGTGTTTTCTTTTAATCGGCACTCCGTCTGGTTTTTACTAATTATGCCCGCTGGGAAAATACTTTAGATAAAGACCCATCAAGGGTTGTACATTTTACTCTTATGAAGAGCTTTACAATAAAGTTTCATTCTTCGTTCTAACATGGTAACAAAGGCTCTTCCCCAGTCTTCTCAACCCTTTGAGGACGTGTTCTATTCGAAGACCTACCTCCACGCGTTGGAAGTCACTATAGAAATTTCCATAAGCTTGGCTGGCTTACGCGATCACCTAAATACCTAATATCACCTAGTATCAACATATTTCCAAAATCTAGTTCGTTGATGAATAAAAACGTGTTCAATACAATAGATTACTTGCGAGTCAGGGCACTCAAGTGGAGGTAGACCTTCGAATACTTTGTAGACCTCAAAGAATTATGAGCGTAAAGAGCTGGAGTAAAACCTATTGTTAAATTGACGATCAACATGTAATCACTGTTTCGTAGCCACTTATAAAATGGAATAAATTTACAAAAGATAATATATGTCAATATACCTTTCCCCAATGATTTTTTGTAGTCCTGCCTCGTTGTCATGCCGTATTCCATGACAACAAAATATAAAGACTGTTGCAGTAATTATCTTTTCATTCTTCAAATTTCTTCAAAGGTTTATGAACTATAGTTTGCATCTCTTGACACACCGTTGTCATAGAATATAATACGAATAAGAGGCGGGCTGTATAAAAATAAAATCGGCAATCGTCTCAAACTGTTGATAAATATCTATGAAACTGCCGCTCTAGCTCTAGCACCGTTTCTAGTGTATTCGAAATGAAGAAAAATTGATAAGTCTTAGCAAAAATTATTTTTTTAAATGAAAATTTTCTGTTTAAAAGATTTAATGATGTTTCATTGAGAAAAAAAATATTCAGCTTTTGAACACTAGAGGTAGTATGTAAATATGAAATGGATGTATGGAAATTAAGTTTTGTATCAAATGTGAGGTGTTTGAATTACAAAAATAAAGTATATATAATTATAATAGAAAACTGTTAAAACTATTCAAATAGTAAAATATATTATACATTATAACATCATTAAAAGCGCGATATGAAAAAACTTATTTTTTTGTCTTAAAAACGATGAATAAATACTCTAGCCTACCTATGTAAGGCATATTGATTTTATGTGTCCGAATTTCACTAAATTTTTAAGGGGGAAATCCGGACACACCAAATAAATATTCAAATTTTACTTTTTAATTATGCTTTGATGTTTTTGGCGAGTAGTCTGATTGTGTTGATGTAGATTTAAATATTCAGATCTTTCACTGAGGCATGAGCGATCGCTCTCGATAACTCTCGATAGCACTGTTGTAAAGTTTCTATCAAGAGTGTTTATAGTGCCAGCTTGAGACCACTAAGTTTTCCTTAGAAAAGTCGATAAATGTGTTTGAAGGAATGACCCATGTAGGAATGTTTCGTCCCATTGGAAATGGGATTCGAACATCTTTACCGCCGTCATATTCCGCCAGCTGGTAAAATGACTAAAGATTTTGAGGGATAATTAAGTGAAGTATGGTTCGTTTTATGTCCCCTTTTCTCATAGACTGTCACATTTACCTTGATCAAATGGAGTGGTCTGAACTTGGCCTTGAGCTTGATCTCGAGAACGAATAATCACCCACATGCTTACTTTTAAAAGCCGTTAAGTGAGAAGCTCTTCCATTGAGCGATATCAAAAAATAGCGCTCTTTCTTTTATGAGTATATTCTTAAATGAAAGATTGAATTGTTAGAACACAATCAGATCAACCGCCAAAAATTTTCAAAGCAGAAAAAAACTGAACAAATGATGCACATGCGAAGTGAATGACGTTCATCTCCAAAGTTTTCATTGGGCTTTAACACACTCGTTTAAATATGGTATAGCATCTTCTACTGATCTGATTTCCGGGTATAGCCTTAAAATCCGTAGAATATGGTCATATTTATCCGGAAACCTCTGCCTCAACTGTTCTACAATTTCAATCTTCAAAGAACTGTTCAATTGGCGCGGTTCCTCCTTCGTTTCCGGCAATGTTGGGCCGCCACGTGATTTATAGTAAACTTTTTTAGTGGGGTAGTAATTCCCATGGGAGGGAAACTGTCTTTGATAACCCCATTGAATGGAGCCGTAATCCCCTGATGACGGGCGACTGTTGTTTCCGTATTCTCCAGAAGCCGGTCTACTGCCATTACAACTACCAGCGTAACTGAATTCACCGGAAGACGGTCGACTTCCGTAGTCAGATGACAACGGGCGTCCAATTGCATCATGACCAGACGGCATAGTGATGAACTCACCCGAGGGCGGTCGTCCACGTTGTGTGTATACAAGAAATTGCGTGTGATTGAAATGCGAGAAATCTCCACTATATTTCTTCTGCTGCAGTTGTTGTTGTTGGCTTATTATATCAACCGCAGACCGAGAAGCCAAATTCTGTTCACAGTTCGCAGGGTATAACGGGTATTGAGGTTGTGTGTTATTGTTTTCCGGAGGAAATGGTGGTCCGCTTACCGGACGTGACTGGTTGAAATGATTGTTCGGTTGGTTTTGACAGTAAATGTACCTGTGTAGTGAATGAGGATGTGATATATACAATTGTTCAAGGTTCGGTAAACTTATGGGCCGCTGCTTCAAGTCTCCCTGAAAATTAACATTACGCCCTGAAGGGTCCGATAAAGGGCGGGAACCACCGCCTGTTGTTTGGTGTTGGTTTGGTAATGGTGGTAGCGGTTTCTTGACAAACGATCCGGAATATCGTCTTTCCGGATGAAAAAACTTACACTTCGGTCCGAAAGTACATTTTTTACCGTAGGGACAATATTGTGTTATTCGTTTTGTTTCCACTGCGTTCTTCCGTAAAAAGTCGTTTAAAATCGGTCCTTGCCTTCCAAGCGGGTCGTCTGGAGGCATGAAAATATCTCCTGCGAAAGTGTACATCAACAATCGTTTATTGATGAAATCTTTCCAATCAGGTTCGTCTTTCTGAAGGTCTCTGAAATGATCATTGGATACGATAATCCCGTCAGTCGCGACGGCTAACCGCACGATATAACGATCGTCATACGATTGTATCAGTTTCCCATCGACTCGTCGTGACGGTGTGAAGCTCAGAACACCTTCACTGTCAAGGCGATTCAAAATATCTTGGTCAATGATGGGTGCCGTACTGGTGGATTGTTCCTTCCTCCAATTGGGAACAAACACAGTGACACCATGGCCTCTTTGTTGAAAGTAGTTCACAACAATGGCGATACCTCGACAAGAAAACACTTTATTGTTCCCATGACTGAAAATGAAAGTAGAATAGACATAAATTTCACGTTTCAAGCTAATACTGCCGAAATAGAGCATCAAATTTTGACGGCCCTGTTCTATGGTTAATGATATATTGACTTTTTCAGTTACAGATGAGAGGTAAGAAATGTTATTTTTGACGTCAAGCTTTTCCGACAGCAAACAGCAAAAACCGTGCGATCCATAATCATGAGTAAAATAAATTTCTAAATAAGGACGCAATTCTGAAGTTTCTGCGGCACTTTCAATCAAAACTATTTATATCAATCACTAATAGTAACAGTCATATGAATGTTGTCACATTCTAAAAAAAGTCAATCAGTCAGTCCATAATGGTTTGTTTTTTTGTTAATTACATTTATTTTGTAATCATCGCTGTTTGTAAGGAACGATTACCTAACTTGTCAGAGGAAAATTATTTTTTGAACACGACATTTTTCGTTTGTGTATAAGAGAGTAGGTAATTACATCATGTCAAATCTTTTCTTAATGACAAAAATGACAAACACAATCATTATCATCAATCAAAGAGAAAAAAAAAACCACCCGTACTATTGAACTATTTTCATAAGAAAAACTGGTTCATACACAAATGGAAAAACTGCGAGAAAAATGATACTATAATTCTCGTACACTTTGAATATTTGGAGCCTTTTGAACAAGAAACAACATACCTATGTATTAGCACTTTTTTCTATGTTTCCTTATGAGGAGAGAAAAGAAACCGGCAAGAAACCGGTAACAAAGCGGTCATACAGACGTGTGAAACGGTGATGAAAACGTCAGTTACCATCTTGGTACATTTTTGGAAACCTGGGGCATTTTGAACGCAACAAAACAGCTAATAGTAAGAGGTTTTGTCAATGTTTGGACATTGAATATCCTGTACTATGCAATAAAATAATCAGTCAATAGAAAGAAAAATATAAGTAAATCCTGGTTCACACATTATCTGTAAGTAAGTGAGGAAATGTTTAATGAGTCATCAACATAAAACATTTAAGAAGAGAGGAGAAAAATTTAGAAGGAAAGCCACTTATTATCGAAGATATACCCCCAAAATTTTATTCAAACGCTTTTTTGTTTATTTACAACTGTGGGGGATTTTGAAATACGCGATTTCAACTGAATTCCACACTTTTTGAGTTCGTGCAAAAACTCCAAAAATCCTCTGTGGAGGAGTGAGTTTCTATTGAAGCGACACGCAATTCGTGTTGCTCGACAATAGAGAAAACCTCCTCCAAAGACGTTTTTATACGATTTTGCCAACTGAGAAGATAGTATGTATGAGGACTGAGGAAGTCATATTACAAACATTGAAATTAATCTGACAAGACAGAAGCTAAGTTAAAACAATGCTTTCCCGATTCCTTTATAATTGCTTCAAACAAACATCTTTCTTGAAAGAAACAAAAACTAAACAGTAATTTGACTAAAAAAACAACATTCTTCAAATACCTCGTCTCTGTCATTCAGACTACCTCAATTAGTCAGCTGCTGTAATGTACACGAACAATTAAACGACTCGTTCAAGTAGCAAGATTTCCATTTGTAGTTATTAATGTAACAAAAGTTAGATAAAGAATTACGACAAGAAAGAATACATAGTAAATATGTAATAGAAAATATATTCAAAGGAATCAACTCCTGAAATGCTTCTAAAAAAAACAAGAAAAGCGAGGAAAGTATGACTCTTAGACAAAAGAAAGTTTCATTAAAACTTTAATAAGTTATTATTAACCAGTGGTTGTTTATTATGGTTTTGTTATTTTAATCAAGCTTTTGATGACGAAAATTAGGTGCAATTAAAACACAATTTCAAAAATGATAGCTAATTAATAGACCATTTGCCTGTTCACATACATTCAAGGTTGAAAGTCCTCGTGGAGGAGTTTATTTCTATTGTAGCGACATGCAAATTGCGTGTCATTTCACTAAAAAACACTCCTCCACATACGTTTTTTGCTGTTTTTGACGATTGGGTAGCAGCTAACCACATGATTCAACGAGTTTGTCTGCTTTTATATCTTCATAATGATGACACATTGATAGATTGTTTTGATATCTTTATATGAACAAAGCTATTCGAGACAACACCACTGGAAACGAGATAAGAGGGTAATTTTGTCATTACTAGTAAAATTACCTTCTTTGTCTCTCTCTAAAAATAAACAAAATGTGAAATATTTCACATCAAGTGCAAGTCGTCTAAAGATATGCTGATGACGAAAATGGCCTGAATATGTGACGAAGGTTGTCGTCGATTCCATCAATGTTCACAAAAGTCTTATACAATTGAGGGGGACTGTAAATTATGAATTATAATTCTGATCAATCTATGTAATCATATCACCATTAAGAATTGTATGAGGATAAGACAGCATTGTAAAGAGAAACGTAAAGACACAACTCATGTAATAGGATTGTCAAAAATAATGAAGGAACATTTACAATGGATTTTCTATGGAAAAAAGGATGACATAATTTACATAAAAGAGCCATAGATGCAAATGAGAGGAAAAACTTTTTTTAAAGCACTAATCAAGAGATATCTATCAGGCAAAATGTCTTAAAGAAAAAAGATATTTTTTGCAACAAAACATCAAACAATCTCAAAAATGCAAATTTGTTTGATCAACTACGAGATAAACAACTGATGACCATAAATAGGGATGGAACTTTTTGTCAACACACAAAAAAACAAAACTTTGTTGATTTTTCAAACCCCATGAGAGAATAGGAGAACAAAAAAAACCACAATGAAAATTCTGTTTTGAAAAAAGGTCTGAATAGATGACAATAAACCCACAAGACAGCCTTAATTGTTGTTCTATAACATCACAACCAATATCACTTAACCATAGGACCAGTGCAAATTTCTTAACAAGAAACGTCAACAAGTTCAAAATCATTTTTCATTCAAAGATAAAAATCAATGTGTCACACTTCAAATATTTCCACCAACTTGTCTACAACATATACAACTCCATTTCAATGTTCCATAAATCATACTAATGTTACTTCAGAGAATGATAAATTAGAACTAAAGTATGCAAGTGAATAGCAAGGTATTATGCTGCAGAGGAATGTTCTGCTGATATTTCCATATTTGCAAAGAAACGAGGAGTTTGCATTTAACTTTAAAAACCCCCACATGGCAATCCTCTAAGCTGTGAGACATTTTTAAGGCCAAAAACATTTTGGCCCAAAAAGTGACTACATCGGTCAAAAATGAAAGAAAAAGCCTTGCATAATTTGAGAATTTACAAAGACAAAAAAAGGGCTGACAAGAAAGTAAAATTTTCACATTATTATCAGCTACTATCACAATAACATGTATGCATCAAATGATTACAGTATAATAGCATATTTCAAATACTTGCCAAATACTTGTCATTAGTAAAAATATGATAAATCCTCACTGACTGAATGTCTAATCTGCACAGACAGCACAAATTGTTTTTACAACTATCCTTATTTAATACGTTTGAATACACGAGGGTTAGAAACTGATCTTGAACTGTGAAGCTGTGCATATTGTATTCAAAACATTATACGATGGAATCTCAATTAAAATATTTTATGATAGTCACAATTTTGAGGAGCCTAGTAAACAACCACTATCAGTTTTTATGCAAAATGAATATTAGACAGTATACAACTTGAAGATCGATCTGATTTAGCAGAAATTGGATTCATCTGAAAACTAATCAAAATAAAAGAGACTAATGATTATACATCGGAAGGGATGTATGCCCAACTTCACCATGATATCTAATCCTCCAAAATCCAGTTTTGAAATGCAAAAACATGGTTTCAGTGATTAGTCTGTCTTTACACAAAGAAGCCATATTATGGATAAATGATTTAAAAAATAAATTGCATAACAATAATCCCTTTATAAAGGAAAAAACTTAACTATATGGATTTAGTTAAAGTTTAATAAGCCAGGAAAGGTTTTATTGCAAACTTAAAATGTATACAAATTTAAGGTTTACAAAATTCATGATTTCACAGATTTGTATAAATGAATTAATTTTTCACCAAATTGCAATGAATTTTAGCAATTCACTCTGATGATGTTGTGATAAAACATACTTTTCTACATCGAGTTAAAATAGGAGGTTTCATACTAACCTGTCATACATACTTTTGAACTAACAGACTAACGTGTTAATTAACATTAGAAATACCAATCAAGTCGAAGTACTAACAAAGTGTTAGCAAAATCAAGGAAAACTTTCTGCTTTGGTTATTAAATTTCAAATTAAAAAAAATTAAAATTCACTTTTTATTCAACTGTGAAAATCATTTCGATTTGATACAGAGTTTAAAAGATTTTCAGGAAATTGTTTGAGAACACTCATCTTCATAGGTATAGAAGATGTTGTCATCACTGTAATGAGGAATTTGAATTTCCTTAGAAGGAAAAATCAGAAATGTCAGTTGCACTCATTTATTTACTGAAAAATAAATATCAATAAATCTGTAAAACATTCTTTTTAAAACTGTTGACTACAGCAATCCTCTTATCAAAAACTTTTTGAATGGAAGTTTTGAATCTTATCATAACCATTACTTGTTAATGTTAGTGACCGGCCAGTTTGTGATAAATAAAATCTGAATAAAATTTAAATTAAATGATAATACGTTTTTGAATTTCAGTTGCTAAGAGTAATATTGCAGCCACTACTAAGCCAAAGGTAAAAAAGAGATAACGAAAAGTTTTAGTGTACCAAGAAAGAGAAAGTAATTTATTAGTCAGGAGAAAATTAACAAATTGCATTTAACATGCAGCCTGAAGAAAGAGGTAACTACTATTAACAGATAGCAGTTGTTTTATCAACTGTGTTGTTTTTCTCAAGACATATTGAAAATCAAAACTTTAAACAAAATCCACCAAATCTCCTACATTGGATTGATTTCTACTAGGTGATAACATAAAAAGCATATAGGGAAAAAATGAGAAGGGCCAAGTTTAATTTAAATTAACATTAAGCACTCCTAGATTATAGTAATTCATAGGTTGCATTTTTTCGTATATATGTATATACTTTTTATTCATGCCATCAGAGTCCTTGAGTTGAATACTGGAAAATCTTCACAGTATTAGGACCAACCTCACAGAACTTTTGAACAATAGTATCAGTAACGGTATTAATAGTTTGACGTTTAATATCCTTGTACAAAAGAATATGAAATTCATATTATTGCATCACAGGAAAAACAACAGTAAAAATTCTTAAAACTCTGAGTTTCATGCCACCTGAACAATAATCTTTAACTAAATCTGGACATTTGTTCTGATATTGATTTAGCTGATTATTGCCATCCAGGCGACATAAAGCTCTAGTACTGAGAAAATTAGTTTTTTTCTTGCACTCAAATATTTTAATATCTACAAAATAATGCTGTGCACTATTTTCGAAGAATAAGACATCATAGACAGATAAGATTTGTACTATACATACCTCATTGCAACATTTGAACCATCAACTACAATATGTCTCAGAAAAGAGTTATTGTCAGAATTTGTAGAAAGTGAACTTGCAGTATCTAGAAGCTTTTTTAAGCTATTTGAACCATCTTCACCTATGAGTTTATTATCTCTTATAGAATTTGAAGCTTTTATTAGTTCATGCAATAATTCGTTTTGATCTACAAAATTAGGACCAAGTTTTTTGATAGCTGATTTTACTTGACTTTCACTATAACCTAACTTTTTAGCGAATTCCATTAGTTCTTCAGTATCTGTCGAATCTCTGGGAGAACAGTTTTCACATTTATTGCTTTTCAAATCATATGATTCAGTATCTGGAAAGGAATCTGCTTCAATATCCTCATCAACTGTTAAAACACTACTCCTGTTTATGTTTGATGATTCAGAATGATTATCGTGATAACAATCAGTTCCCAGTGGACATTTCAAATATATACCACTGTCTCTTTCTTCAACTCGAGAATCTTCAATGTATTCTTCGGGCAATGAGGGAGGTGCGTGGTTATTCACAAATTCATTTATAATGTCTTCAACAACAATGGATGCTTTAGTAACAGCATTAATTGAGCCAGATATTTCAATTTCTTGGTTAGAATAAAAAATTATATTAGCTGCTGTCTCCTGTTCAAGTTGGTAATATTTATCACCTTCTTTTCCACAAATTATCTCAAATACTTGTTCTGGGAATGTAAATCGTACAACTTCCTCAGGACTGGACAGTCCCTTGACATACTCCTAAAACAGAAAAATAACTATCATTGTTCTAGTAACAAAAATAGATACAAAATATTTTTGCTCTATCATAAAAATGTAAAGATCATTATCACATTTTTAAGAAATTCTCTCAAAGCCACACTGTCATAACAGCCTGCATGAATGAATACTTGTGTGTCTTTTTATGACAAGTTTTTGATCAAACCTAATTTGGTATGTAAACAACAAACTTACCAAAGTAAACAAAAAACATGAATATAAGGGCTCCCGTATTCAAAATGGTTATATAAATAACTAACTGAAAACAAAACATTGGATATATTAACGACTAACCCTTGCTCTAATAACATTTCTTCGTTGACCTTCAACATCAAGCCACTGTCCAGCACCTGGCATGAATTGTTTTCCTTCTGATGAGGTGAATTTAAGTTCAACATCAAACAATTTTTGTACATGTTCAATGTAATATTTTACTCGTTCAAAACGATCTTCTTTTACAAACAAATCCAACATGTAATCTTTCTTTTCTGACATTTTTAGACACTCTTTCTTTATCAAACTACATTTTATTGTGACTTCATCAGTTCATATCAACCACACTACCTAACCCTTCAAACCATTGTCGTAACTAAACTATTGTGTATGATCTATGGAACCTTTTCTATAACATTACTTTACAACACACCCGACAGAGCTCAAAAGATTCGAAAAACTCTATTTTACAGACCGGAATCTATCGCTCGAACAGAGACTCTCGCGCGGACAAGTTATGCGAGAAATAAGGATAATTTTTTTAGAGAAATGGGAAAGTGATGATTTTTTCCGAATAACTTAGAAGAGAAAAAAAAACAAAAACGAAGCTAAGTTCTTAGATACGTAGCTAGGGAGCCAATGTCAAGTATTCTATCTTTTTCGTTCCCGAAAAATGGACATGGGAAGGTCGGGCGTTGTGGGTGCATAGGGTCACTTGAAAACATACCATTTTTACTTAGCGCAACGTCTGTTCCGAGAATTTTCAATATTTTGGGAATCTTTGGAGACTTTGATGCGTGGGTTTGTATGCGGACCTAAGTCACTACCCATGGATTCACCACCGTAATATTATTTCAGATTTTCTTAACCTCGTTATTAGTACAGTTGACTCTCTCTAATTCGAATCCAAAGGGGGAAAATTTTTTGTTCGAATTACAGAGAGATTCGAATAGTAGAAAGTCTCTCTTGTTTGAATTTTCAGGTTT
>JAUBWS010096076.1:0-11145 GCA_032270445.1 Darlingtonia californica | reverse complement strand
ATGAGCTTGAAAACTAACTAAACTTGTTTGTATGAGTTGTTTGCTTGATAGCCTTTAATGAAATATATCAAAAAAAATTTCCTTGGATCTTGCCATTTGCGAAAGTTTTTTCCCCCTAAATGTACTTTTTCTTCAATACGCGAAAGTTTTTTCCTCGAAATTTGTCCTAAAAACCACCATACGCGAAAGTTAATTGCAAGAATTTCGCGTTTTTTTCGGCACGCGAAAGTTTCTGCACTTAAAGTAATTCAGGGAGTTATTGAGAATTTGATATTTATGACGTCATCAAAAATGAGAACCAGTTTTTCGTTAATATTTTTAATTAGGCATACTTTTTCATCACAGCACAACCTAAACAAATATCAGTGAAGTACTATCTTTCATCTAAGGTATATATCGACTTTAGTGAATGAGTGGAATTGGTGGGAAATAGTTATGGTGACATTTGGACGTGTCGTAATTCGCCTGAGTAAAAATGTAAGAGCACAAAACACAAAATATCTGTTCTTATTTTCCAAGAAAGCCAAAAACTCTAGCAGGAAACATCGAATGCTCTCAGAATACATCGATATTTTCGAGGAAGCCAAAAGTTTCGGCCAAACACATCAAATTTTCCAGCAAAGTTACTTTTGAAATATTTTCTAACACATGTAAATTTCTAGGAAAACATGCGTTCTGAATAGATATTTTGCAAAAATGCCTCGTTGGCTGCTTTCGAGTAATTAGTTTTTCTTCCATTTACCTTGAGACCTTGAGACCTTGAAACAGGACTGAGTGATCATCATTTGTTAATTTTTTAAAACGATTTATGAGAAATTACCACATAAAATTATTCATTATAGGAAGTGGAATTTTTTTTTAAACCTTTTTAAATATGAACTATCTAACAACTACGCTAACTTTGAAAGAATTTTTACCACCATTCTAGATAAACATGCACCTTTCAAAACTAAATTTCTGCGTGGGAATAACAAGCAACACTTAACCAAAGATCTCAGGAAGGCTATCATGAAACGTTCAAAATTAAAAAACATAGCCAATAAGACAAAAGACCCTGAAGACATTGCTTGTTATAAAAAACAAAGAAATTTAGTTGTAAACATGAACCGACAAGCTAAGAAATCCTTCTTCACAAACACCACTAACAGTCCTAAAGGTTTTTGGAAAACTATAAAACCCTTTTTTAGTTCAAAACATGGTAATAGTGAAGAAAGAATTCTTCTTGTCGAGGATAATGAGGTTGTATTATTCATCTTCAATCAATATTTTAATAGAATTACTGATAGCCTAGATATTCCATTTATTCCACAATTAAGTGTACATGACCCTGATCTTGTATCATCTGCCATTGCTAGATATGCTACATATCCATCTATAGTAGCTATTAAATCGAGAATCAACTCAGACACTAAATTTGAAATCAAAGCAGTAACAAATGATATGGTGATTAGAGAAATTAAGTGTTTTAATCCTGCTAAGTCTACTAGTGGTTCTATTTCTACCAAAGCTGCAACTTTGTTCTTTTGAGTGTGCTGATGTTTTAACTTCTATCTTTAATAACTGGGTTATTGACAAATCAATTTTTCCTGACGAACTAAAAGTAGCTGACATCGTCCTTGTTCATAAGAAGAATAGAAATCGGAGTTGGTGTTTCTATCTACATTACAAATAATTCTAATTGCGTTTTTATGTTTATTGTACAGTTTTTTAAGTTTAGTATGATTATTGCTCCACAGACTATATTACAATACGTTAAATAACTATGTGCAAGCTAAAATAAAGTGTTCTGAGACAGAAAGAGTTTAAAAAGTGTTTAGTTTTATACATTATTGCTATATTTTTTGATATTTTATTTTCAATTATCTCTATATGTTTTTTTCCAATTTAAGTTTTCATCAATGCAAAGACCTAAGAAACTCATAAACATTTGTCTAGTGACGTTATCATTATCAATTTTTAAATTTGGTAATTTTAGGGGTATGTCCTCTTTTTTAGATGGTTTTGAGGAAAGAGTATATTTAGTCTTGTTAGTATTTAGAGAGAGTTTATTACATTTAAACCATTCCTCGACTTTACTTAATTCTTCATTTACAACGCTTATATATATAATTCTTTAATGTTATGATGAATGAGAATGGAAAATGTTTGTATTGTCAGCAAATAAGATGAATTTTAGGATTTCAGAGGTCTTGTGTATATCGTTAATGTAGAGAATAAAGAGTAATGGCCCAAGTATGGAACCTTGGGGAACACCACACTTTATTAACTTTTATAACGAGGTTTCGTTACTGTAAGTCACACACTGTTTTCTATTCGTTAGGTAGTCCTTGAACCATTTTAGAATTTCTGTTTTTAACGCCATAATTTTCGAGTTTTGAAATTAAGATATTGTGATTTACCGTATCAAAAGCTTTTGACAAGTCTATGAAGATACCTAAAGTATAGAGGTAATTGTTAAATTCATCAGTAATATCATTCACGAGGCTCATCACTGCATGTTCAGTGGAGTGTTGTTTCTGAAATCCAAACTGTCTGTTGTATAGTAAGTTAGAGTCAGTCAGATGTTTGTAAAGTCTGTTGTACATGATTCGTTCTAATAATTTAGAGAAACAGGGCAATACAGATATAGGTCTATATTTTGAAGTTACCTGTTCGTCTCCGGTCTTGTAGACTGGAGTAACACGAGTTATCTTAATTCTATTCGGGAATACTCCAGTTTTCAGAGAGAGATTGAACATGAAGTACAAGGGAGCTTCGATGATATCATAGACCTGTTTAACGATATTCACATCAATGTCGTCAATACCTGCGCTTTTATTGCTTTGTAGATTTTTGAATGCTGTCTTTAGCTCTTCAAGAGTTAGTTGTGACCTCAAGTCATTCCCCAAAGTTTAGGTTAGGTTTGAATTAGGAAAAAAATATTTTTCGATGTCAAAATGCTCATCCCGCAGAATCAAGAAACACGGGTGGAAACGCGCGTCAGCTCACATAGACCCCAAAATCACTTGTAGTGCTCTACGCCGTATTGATAATTTGTGAAATGCTTAGGCCATAGGGATGTTGAAAAATATCAATACGCATCGTCTGGGTGGGTAGATATATAAGCTACCTCATACCCACACTGCGTTTTCCCGTGAACCACAAGTTAAAAAAATCAAACATTTTTTGTTGCTTTTAGGAGACCTGTTTGTTAATTTTGCCTGAAAACTCTACTGGATTTAAAACTCAATAGATTTGTTGGATTGAAACGCTGAGACAATGTAAATAAAATTAGTTTTAAATTTGTTTTAGGCTCGCTTTTCTAACGGAGAAAACACGTTAAAAAAAGTAACCTGCGGACGAGTCAAAGAGGAGTGTGTTAAAAATCGGATCGCCGCCAGAGTGAAAACCGCGCTTCCCCCGTAAGAAAAACAAGCCTAAACCAACTCCCAAATATGTTTAGATCATGCGGTTCCGATTGATGCATATGTAACAAATCACAATCTACACTTCGGCAAAATTTCGTCTCGTTATCTTTTACGAAACTTGAGTTATAAGTAAAAAACCACGAAAAACTTGTGAAATTTTGAAGTTGCATAACGTACATTTTGAACGAAATCTGGAGAACTGCAAATGGTATGAATGCGATTTAGCCAATTATATTTACCTCAAGACATTCCTTTACCGGACCTGTTTGTTAATTTTACCTGAAAACTCTGCTGGATCTAAAACTCGATAATTTTGTTGGATTGAATAAACTTAGTTTCCCTAGATTTATTTCAGTCATAAAAAAATTGATTTAAGTTAGATTTGGCTTTAAAAGTCAATCTCATGGGTTTTATTTCCTCGTTTATCATTCAAAGGTTTTTAATAAGCCTTTCCTCTCTCGTTATGCTTAAGCCTCGAGTCTCTTTACAGCTAAGTCAACCTAGTACTAAAAATCGCATGGAAAAAATTATAACATTGCAAGAAACAGTTGCTATATTCGTCAGATTGATTTTCTTAACCTGTGCCTTTACCTTTTACCAGTCGAACTTACTAAGCGTGCCAGGCAGGATAAGATAACCAATTAATATGAATGTCAGGTTAGGGTTTCCCTGACTACAGAAGAGTAGAAATGATAATGCAACAAACATATGGGGGTTGTGTAAAGATTTGGTTTATGAAAGAATAAAAAAACATTTAACTTAACATTTAAACAGCTTACACAGTTCACAGTTGGCTTTAAGCTTTGGGTTGATCAACTGCATGCAGTAGTGAATCATTTGTTATAATCCTGGCTGCCCTTTCATCTACTAGCTTATCAATTTCTTTTCTTTGTTTCTTGTGCTTATTGGCCTTCAGTAAGATTTGTGCATACTTTGCCTTTATCCTCTCTATTGATGCCTTTAAGTTATTCACCAGGCACAAGGGCGTACCGTGAAAAATGAAAGGGGGGGGGTCGAATCTAAGAATAAAAGGGGCCTAAAAAAAATTTTTTTAATTATTACTTGTAATCGTGCTAAAATTTTAATTTTTAGTGTTTAGAAAAGGGCGCCCGGTTTCAAATGGGGGGGCGCGCGCCCCCATCGCCCCCCCCCCCCCCCCCACGGTACGCCCCTGAGGCATGTTTTCAATATACGCAAATCTGCTTTTATATTTGCATAGTTGGGTATGATCCTCTGTTTCTTCATCTTTCCAGTTTCCAGCTAGGTCAGTTGAAAGCACTTTCGATATCTCAATAACTTAGTTCAGTTAGAAAGCACTTTCGATATCTCGCAATAATTTTCACACACTTCCAGCGATTTCACTCACTTTTCCCATATTTCATCCAGCGAGATAGCTAGGATAGCTAGGACACCTAGCCCTCTTATCTTTCTTTCTTACTCAACTCTCTCGCTCTTTTATTTATTTTATTTTTTTATTTTTTTACTTTCAGCTATACTTTATAACTAACAAACTCGGGGGCGATCCCGGACGCCGTAAAACTAGCTTACAGATAGTAAAATATAATCTTACAATTAAATAATGCCGGGGCTGTTCTGGTACGCTCTTTTCGACTATGTACATTTATGTTATTTATATATAAATTAAGTATGTGAATTACACTCAGATCGAGCAAAGCGACTCGCTATCGCACGACGTGTTATTTATTGAAGAAAAAGGTGATCTTTACTCCAAGGGATGCGGCTACCACGGAGGCACAAGATAACCGATCTCATTAGAGCAAAAATCACCTTCCTTCTAACGCATGTTGTTGTTAACGCTGAATGTTCATTTCTTTTGTCGTGTTTGAATTTCGACTTCAATTTTTTTATCTTTTCCTTATCAATGTTGTTAGGGTATTCTTAAGACACAATGTTTGATTGGAGCTGCTCAGTGATTTTCGAGTTCGAAAATTCACGATCTGCTATTTCGCTGAATATGGGGATGTCTAGACCACCCTGGTTTGGTGGGAGCGAAACAGCTTTCTTCCAGCTTCGTTGGGTTGGATACCGCCGGTGACTGCAGGAATGAATTTGGTTGTTATGACTTCGTCCAGTTGTTTCAATTTTTTGTCGATGTTGGGTATTGTTCGTATACAGAAATTCAGCTTATGCTTGTAACCTGAGGTGAAACAGGTATACGCTTCTTGTGGAGCAAAATCTGCAATGTCGGATAGGAACAAAAGTTCGCGTATCCATACGTCGATCTTTTCATTGATGTAGCTTTTCCGATGTAGGGCCGAACCGATGGCAGCACCGAGGTGTTTTTTGCCTTTAGGTGTGATGTTGATGTTGGTTTCTTGAAATATTTTTTGAGCTTCTTTCAAGTGTTGTGGTTTGACGACGATCCAGGTGTTTTCTGCCTGTTGGTAATAGCCATATTCTGGACCCCATATGGAGGAAATCGCACATTCGTTTCAAGGCTTCAAGTGTGCCACCGCCAAAATGGTCATCAGCGTAACCAGCAGCTTTTGTGTTGGTGTTCTCTTCTTGAAGCGTTTTTATCGTGTATAGAATTAGAGGAATGATGGCGATCGCGTACACTAGACCCGCGATTGGATCCCCTTGTTCCCTCAGCTGATGTTATTTCTGTCCCCCCCAACGACAAATAATCTTGCAGGCGAGCTGTAACAATTGACGGTGAAGGTTGCAATCGATGGACATATGACTTTGAGGTTGTGTAGGAACGCCTTTCTATTTATAGAATTGAAGGCGTTGGATGCATCGATTAACATTACAGCTTCGGTCTCTTCTTCGAATATTTTTCGTAGCGAATGGATAGCGGCTTTGCAACCTGCTTCCTGGCCGGAACCCACCTGCAACGAACCAACTGGGTCAGCTACATCCTGCTTCAAGACTTTTGCGACGGTTTTTCCAATTATTCGCCGAAGTATTTCTCCAATGTCAATCGGGCGCAATACAGGATCTTTGTTCAACGGAATGAGACGGTTAGCTAGTAATGGTTCTATTGAGACATCTTCTTGGATGTAGGAATACAACATTCTTGATAGCTTTGCCAACGCGGAGCACAAATCGGGTGGTTCCGTTCCAAAACTGTTTGATGTTAAAATTCGACGCCAGCCGTCACCAACAAGCCAAGAAGGACCACCTCCTCCTCTAGTTTTTAATGCAGACTGTGGTATCAGCTTGTAGTCGATCTCTTTCAGGGTGTATTTTGACTGGTGTATCATTCAGTAGGATGCTGTTTGAAGGACGTTTTTCGCTGGGGTGCTTCTGCTTCTGCTGCATTGTTTCGTCGTTGAGGCGAAGGATACCGTTTTGCATGTTACTGCTCAGGAGTTTGATAGCACCGTTGATGTTTCCCTTCGACATTTTCTCGATGAATCGCTTTGAAATTTCTTTCGTAGACATTTTTTTAGGGACGATTTCAGCTGGTTTTGGATTGTCTGTCACTTGTGAAGTAATTCTTGTATCTTTCCTTGTTCCCATAGACCAAGTTGTCGAGAGAGGGTTAGCTTGTGATCTTTAAATTTTGAGTTGCGCAATGGCTTCAACAAGAGTGCTGGCATCATCATGATTGCTTTGAGGGCGACGGGTTTTATTCGAGCGAGGCCATTACAGGCATAAGTGATGCGCTTACGTTAGATGCGCTGCCGTGATAGATAAACATGCATCCCGTATTGTCACGCTATACCAGATTACGGAAATATGCAGGGTGCGTGCTGTATGCTTGTCGGCCCGTAAGCCAGAAGGCTAGGTTTTCTAGCGACCAGAGAGACAGTAAAAACCACAATGATAAATGATTAATGACCGTGTGAAATCTTCTTTCATGTAATTAGCACGAATCATACAGTATTTTTTTATGTAATTGGCATGAATCAAGAAAAACATTTTCATGTAAACTGGCCACGAAATAGCGTAGTAAAAAAACATCAGGAAGAGAGCAGAAGCAGTAAAAAAAAAGTAAAAAGAGGCACCGTAGGTGGGCGCTTGCGCGGTATTTGCGTATTACTAATTAATAAAACGGGAAGATAAATGTTTTTATGACACCTTTGTTCACATGAGGAATGTATCCTTTCTTAGAAATATTTAACCGTGTGAAATCACACGCTTCACACGGTCTGGATCCACTACTGGATATTTTGATAGATTGGCTCAACGGTGTGGAAATGTGGGAATGAACGATTTTGTTTAGTGCAAACAAAACAGAGAAAAATCAATTACGCATAAAAATAGAAACAATAGGAACACTGAGTACTGTCTTTAAAACGTTTACAAGATGTTGTTTCATAGAACAATTAATAAAAGGTCTAGAATTGTTTGATCTTACAAAGGATGTTATACGGGAGACCCTTGATTTTTATAACTCATTATTAGACTTATTGAGAACTAAAATCAAAATCGATAAAGTAATAGCATCAAGCCAAAACAAACATTTTCAACCTGGCTGAACTTTGTTTTTTAGGTGCAATAAAAGGTAGGGAGTTAGATTATGTCTTAATACGATACCAACCATCTTTCTTTTTAACAAAGTAAAAATCTAAACTTTAATTTAGCTCAAATATCACCATGCTTTCACTTATTTTAGTCCTGAAACTTTGTATAACCCTTAGAGCCCAAAAGACGTATATATACGTTCTAATTCAACCAAAATACCGTTATGTCTTTGACAGCTCGTAACCAGTTTGTCTCATTCAAGTGTTCAGAAAATCAAGGTGAAAGTTTAAAAGTGTAAAAGAATTCTGGGAAATTTTTCATTTTCAAAAAACACTGCGTAGCCAAAGGGTTAAGATTTATTCCTTTTGTAAGTATTAATTCATCCTTCTCATTTAATTCTAGATGTGAATTGTGTTGAAAATAGTCACGCAATGAATTTTGTTTCCACAAAAAAGAATAAAGCTCTTTAAAAATATTTACTTATACTTAAAAATTTTAAGATAAATTTTCCTAAGTTTTGGTCTAACTTTCCGTTTTGATGTGATTGTTTTAGGTGTTTTGGCTCTATTTGTTGCACATAATATGGTCTACATCCAGTATTGAAGAAATGAGGAGGTGGATATGACATAATTCAAGATACCAATGATTTTCGTAAAATGCTCTATTATTTCAAGTGCCTCATAGAATTTGAAACAAAAGGCCATAATTTAACTGTTCCAAGGCATATCATAATTTGGTCGTAATCTAAACCCCTTTATCGGGTGGTCAGACTACAAACACGCTCGTTCCCATGGCAACGGGAGTTATATGGTCTATTTTTTTCTCCAGTCGGACCATACTCTACTGTAAAGTACCAAATAATCGCCCCCCCCCCCCCCGATTATTAATTTTTGAAAAATTTTCCGACCTGGAAAGGTTACAGTACATCTTTCAGAAAGTCTAGCATATACTAGTGTAACCCAAAGGATGCATAAAATGCCCCAAATTAGTACTGCATCTAACTTCAGCTAACGATATAACGTCGCCAAAAAATTTTACAACGATAAACCATTATGTAATGAACGAACTTCTTGCCATTCTCAAAACGTAATATACCTTCTGTCGTGCTGTAAATGCTTTCACAGTAATTCAGAGAGATTAATCCCTTAGAAAATTTGTTGGGAATACGGACACCCTACCTTAAATTTTGTCTCAAACACACATTTCATGATGTTAGAGCTATACTGGGCGCCAGATTTGATTTTTTATGTTATGTACATGCTTAAGTCGTGCAAAAAAAGCTAAATTGACTAATTACTTGCATTTTCAATTTTTGACCTAGGTGTTGACCATTTGAAAAATAGCCCCACTGTGTCTGCATGCTATGAGTATGAGAAAGGTCCTATTCCGCATTTTCGAGTTTTCTATAGAAACGCTTGTTACAATTGTTTAATAGAAAGTTACAAAGAAACTATAAACTCAATCACGATAGATTAAGAAGTTTCACATTAAAAGAACATTGACGGAAGTAATTTCATTAAAATCTTAAAAAAATTCCCAAAAAATGCTTTTTTAAACAAACTTTCAAAAGTTTTGGGTAGTACACAATTAATTTCCCATTATAGACCACCTAAATGAAATAGATAATAAACGTACATAAGTATTCGACGAGCCAAAAATATAAAACGCCTGCTCTTTTTACCAGGAGGTCAAAATAAATCTAGCTATAGCCAAATGGTCTTAGATATTTCGAAAAATCTAGGAAACTGAATTTTTTCTCCAAAAAATAAAATTCCAGGAGCCCAAAGCATATCTTTTTTCTTATCCAGGAAAGCCAAAAAATGTAGCAGGAGGCGTTAAATGCGCTTAAGACACATCCATATTTTTCAGGAAGCCAAAATGTTTGGCCGAACACATTAAATTTTTCAGCAAAGCAGCTTTCATAATATTCTCTCACTTGCAAATTTATAGGAAAAACGTGCCTTCTGAACAAATATTTTGCTAAAATGACTCGTTGGCTGTTTCTGAACCTAACAGTCGGCATAAGTGACCATCTACCGCAGTTGATGATTCTCGAAGACCTGAAAAATAATAAAACAACCCTGCCAGATAAATACTATAAAGATTTGAATTCATTCAACACGGAACATTTTATTGCGGAATTCCAAAGTAAAAATTGGAATACCATACTACAACTTCAGAAACTAGACCCCGACATATCTTTTGAATGCACTTTCAACGAACTAACGAAACTTATTGACAAATTTTTACTCACAAAAAAATTAACCAAAAAACAACTGAGTTCCAAACCATGGGTTGGTATAGACATAAAAAACGCATGATACAAAGAGATAAAATATACAAAAAATTCTGCAAAACTAAAGATCCAGAAACTAAGAAAACAACATACGAAGAATATCAATTTCTCAGAAATAACATTACTAGCCAAATGCGAAAAAGCAAACAAAATCACTACAAAAACTTCTTCAAAAAGAATAAAAAGAGTTCAAAAAAGATTTGGAAAGGCATTAAAGAATTGATTACAACAAAAACAGATATTAAAAGGAACAATATTACGGTAAAATCAAATGACAAAATTGAAATTGGCGGGAAAAAAATTGCTGACAAATTTAATAACTTTTTCACTAATGTTGCTAAAAATATAAGAAGCAAACTACCACAAAACAACAAAACATTTGATAACTACATGAAACACCCTATTCCGTCTTCGGAAAACCTATAACTGCAAGAAAGAAATCATTAAAGTCATTTCAAACCTAGACTCGAATAAAGCTTCTGGACCATCTAGTGTAGTATCCCATATAGGATTCTGCACTTAACTCCTAACGAAATATATAAAATACTTAAAAAGATATTCAATCTTTCTATCAGCACAGGTAAGTTTATAAGCCATCTGAAAACAGCTAAAGTAATACCAGTGTATAAAAACAAAGAATCTGAAGTAGAGGTATCCAACTATCTCCCAATAGCCCTTCTATCGAACATAGATAAAAAAAATTGAGGAACTAGTTCATCAAAGATTAATGTTATATTTCAACAAACGACAATTTGGTTTCCAAAAACGACACTCAACTTTGCATAATCTCGTAGCCTTAACTGAGGAAATTAGTGAAAGTATGGATAACGGATCAATAACATGTACAGTCTTTCTAGACCTTCAAAATACATTCGATAGTGTGGATCATGGTATATTACTCAAAAAGCTAAACCATTATGGAATCAGAGGTAAGTGCAATAAATGGATGAAGTCATACCTTAAAAATAGAACACAGTATGTATCAGTGAATGAAAAGGTGTCTGAACT
>JAUBWS010096075.1:5210-16283 GCA_032270445.1 Darlingtonia californica | reverse complement strand
ATGTTTGTCCAGAGGGACAGGTTTGTTAAAATCACTAGATACAATGAACTTACGTGTTTTTTGTAAAGGTTTAATACAATTTTCTTTGACATTGTAGACAAACAACTTTTGAAAGATGTTGAAAATCAAGTAGGATTGAAAATTGTCAGAGCTGCACCAATTTTAAATGTAAGTATTTTGAATAAACCCAGACTGGTTTTACTGATTAGTAGTTTTTGCTATTTTTTTAAACAAAAATGAAAGAAAAGAAAGATAAGTTATTTTGTAATACTAGTCAGAAACCAAACCTGTATTGATTGATGCAATATGCGCAAAAGCTACTATTTTAGTCTTTCAGCTCTACTTTTTCTTTTAGAATATTTGAAAATCTAAACAATGCTATCACTTAATTGGTAGAAATTTGAAAAGCTTGTTATCTTGTAAAATACAATTGTTTTGAGATAATGATATTGAGACGATATTCACACTAAGTAAACATTTTACAACAAAAACAAAAGACGCAGAAGCTTGTGTGAAAACGAAAAATATGTTAAAAGTAATTCAAACATTTTATGAAAATAAATCGAATGGTGTTCTTGATTTATCAATCAAGGATTGTATTATTTGATCATTTATCCATGATAGCATCTTCAGTTATTGTAATGAATCAACAGATCCTGCACTAACGTGACTTCCCAATTTCCGCAAAGGTAACTGATCGACCTTTGCAGAAATTGGGAAGTCACATTAGTGCAGGATCTGTTGATTCATTACAATATATATGTAATACGCACTTGGTTCCATGAAAATCTTAAGTTCTTCATGAAGTGTTATTAATGAGGATCCTGCCTGCTTGGAAACAGCTCAAGGCACACCGAAAGTCTTGGAAGGGAGTTGAACTCACCAATCCGGTTTGCACGTCCATCGCCTTAACCACTCGGCCACGGCAGGTTTGTAATCATAGAAATGCGAATTATATTCGTTATATCGTTTTTTTAGGATCACAAAAAATCTAAAGTGGAGGAATCAAACAAGTCAATTTTCAAAGGACATATCACAATATTTGTGGCAATTATTAGTGGATGCACACTTGCTTTGATCATTGCTGCAGTTGCTGTTTATTTGGTAAAAAGGTAGATACAATGACTAAATTACATCTTAAAGCTTATACTAAAGAATATTTGTTTCGTTGATTTGATGTACAGTGTATCCCAGAAAAAGATTCCATAAAAAACGTTTCAAAAAGTATGTGTATGTGTTTATATAACGTGACATTGTGGCGTAAATCATTTGTGACGGTCTATGGGAAAAGAGGTCTTGGACATTTTTACCGCGATCATACTCAACACGCTAAAAAACGTCTGCGGAGGAGGTCTTTTCTATGTAAGCGACATGCAATTTGAATAGAAATGCACTTCTCCGCAGACGTTTTTTTATGATTTTGATTTTGTAGTGTTTAAACTTATGGGAATAACAACAGCAATAAAACAATACTGAAATTTCCACATTATTACTTTTTTACACTTCTGTAACGAGTATGTCCGAAATGTAAACTTAATGGACTATGCAAAATTAACGACTTTATGAATAACCTAATGTCAGTTTTTATCTACAGTATACACACTTCTTGAAATGAATGGGGATTTTTTCTGGGACACCCTGTATATATATGAAATGGTGAATTTATATACTCCAGGGACATGAAAAATTTGCACTACTAAATCGAAGCTGTTCATCGATCAGATCTAGTAAGGATTTCTTATGGAAGAGTACACTAGACTCTAAAATTTGAACGCTCAAGTGGACAAAAAATCGTTCTAATTTTAGATTAAATGGGATTAAGTGACACAGTTCAAATGATTGAGTTTGAATCTTGGAAAGTCGAATTGTGGAAAGAATTCTGTAGTCGAGTTGATTGCTTTAAGCACATCACCATCATTAACAGTTTTTTTGCTTTACCAATAGTTGCAATTGGGTGAGAGTTAATTTGGCTAATCAATTACTAATTTACAGTATTGTGCGCGAATAACCACATCTGGAGGAAATATAATGAAGATGAACTCTTTTTCATTTGCAATCGATAATTATCTTTATGAATATTTTCGAGATTACGCACATTACATGCGTATACATTAGTATACTCGGTTTTTGGATATTCATGATTTGCAAGTAATGTAGCAAGTTTATAATAATGAACCTTATATAAGAAGAAACAACATAATGAAACACACAAATGAACAAAAAGGCGTTTTGGGTTTTGAATTTTATCGTGAAATTTATTTGGTCCAATGCAAATTATTTTTTTCAGAAAGAATGGTTACTGAACACAAGTTGTCGACCGAATTTTTTTTTGATTGTATAAAAGATTAATTTGTTCTGCTGTTTGCAATTTCTTAGCGCAACAACGCGAAGAATCCTTCTTGATTCTTCGCTGAATTTGTTGTACTTGATCCAAAAGGAGCTTTTCTTCAAGCATTCTTCACAAATTTGTTGTTTCTTAGAATCTCATCGCTACGCCAGTTTGAATGAAAACTGCCTAGGTTTATATCAACCGCAAAACCATCCTTTTACATACGTTGGTTAAATTTCAAGATTGAAATGATAACATTTTTAATGGTAGCCTGGTGTCGGTTTTATGCGATGCTGTTTTATGATAAATGGCTTAACTATTGTCAATCACTTTTAATTACTAAGCAAACTGGCTAATTTCTCTAATGGTTTTAGTCAATTATGGCCGGGTTGAATAAAAAGTGTTAATGTATGTGTTTTTCCCTTACATGTTTACAACAAAGATCTAAAGTTTTGAAACATCATTGAGTTTGAAGTTTGTTAGTTTTACCAAGTGTTACCAAGTTTGAGCTGTTGATACATACGTCTTTTTTTACAAGGAAACTTAATTTTTCTTTTAGCCTAAAGCTCTTTATTATTTACAAGAGTTTTAGCCTCATATAGTTGCTTATGAGCTCTTTCAGTTCCTAAGATTTATTTTTAGATTGTTAAGTACTGACAGTCCAGAAGTTTATTATTTCAATTTAAAGAAATAAAATTGCTTTTTCTTAAATTAACTCTTTTTGTTTTATATATTTCAGCCATACTAGTTCCTTAGCAATTCCTTATTTTTTATGAAACCATTTTCATACTAAGTTTCTTATAAAAGTGTTCCATATAAAAATACAGACATGTGAGGAAAAACAATATGGAGGGCTAGTGATTCCATTGTTGCTTAATATTACTCTGTACTTTTATCAAATATTGAGCTATGTATGTGAAAGTGAAAGCTGTTTGTCTATTCATCAAACCCTACTGCGTAAATGTAGGTATATTTCATAGAGACAGCGCAATTGTACAATAAAGGAAATAAAATTTTGTTTAGCTTTTTATTTCTTTTAAAGAAATCATAAGCTAGCTTTATATGAAATTTAATACTTTTATTGATTTTCTATCAAAAGACAAACTAGAGGTCTATAAAAAAACATTTGATGAAACCCTCCATAGAGTTTGTTTATAAAAGTGTTTAATGTTTTTGATTTCTGTATTGAGTGGTTTGAAGTGGGATTTATTATTGTTGCTATTTTGTTTAAGGAGACAAAAAGATCCAAGTTTGCTTGCATTCCGAAAACAAGAAGCCGTACAAGACTATCAGGTATTTTGAGAGAGTTTTGTTTTGAAGTTTAATTTTAGTGGTTTTTTTTACTTAATTTATACGCTTTTTATGATTAGAAACATCTTTTGTTTGAGCCTTTTTGTTGCTTAAATTCAAGCTTAAATTTGCGGGCAATTTCAATCTTTCTTTTGGAGAAATTTTCTACACATCCTTCTAAATTGTGGAATACAAATGTACTATACGAAGAGAATTTAGTTCTGTATATTCCATTTAAGAATTCCATTTTACATTTCCTAACCTGCCTTCTAAGTTATGCCTTAAAAATAAACTTCATGAAGAGCTCTTTATTATTTCTGTTTTCTCCATTTTCATGTTAAACGAAAAATCAGATCTAAAGTGTCAGCGTCGTACTTGTGAAGTTACTCTTTATGAAGAAAAACTGTAGCGTTTGAAATGACTGAGTTTTAATTAAATAATAAGTTGAGATAAGTCTTTATTTTGCCAAAATTATAAATAAATACACAACTAAAATCTAAGGCAGGAAGACCACCTCAATAGTAAAAAACACCCTGAAAAAATATGCAAAAGAAAATTGATAATAACAAAGGAAAGTCTTTAAACTAATAATTAACATGTATGGTCATTCTCTAATAGGAGTTGTGTCGGACTCAGATGTCCGTAGCGAACGCGCGGTCGGACGACGAAGACGAAGATTTGGAAAAAAGTAACACGATGAGACACAATTGGTATAATGAATTCCCATACAACATGGATATCTCAACTGGCCATGTTATTCTGGTAAGCTATCCTTTTGTTGTTTAACTCTTCAGGACAGCCGTTTCTTTGATTTTAAGCTTTTTACATATTGACAATTTAAAAAGCAATATATATATCTTGCCACTGAAAAAAATGTCTAGTTTATGGGCCTTGATCAAAAAAAGTTCGTTTCTTATATGACCGAAACCTTGCCTTTGTTGTACTGAAGGAGTTAACGATTTCTCCTTCTACTAATAGCCATACCGGAAAACACTTCTCAGAAGGAAACAATTCCCTCTGTAAAACTGACGTATTTTACATTGTATCTGATTTTGAAACAGAAATTTCGTTATCATAGAGTCACATTAGATGTCTGTTTTCTGCCTTGTCCTGGCAAAACACTAGGTTGTTTTATCTCCCTGTCTTGTCTTAGAAACTTTTGGTTAATATCTATGTGTTATTTGGAACATCCGCTTCCTCAAAATTTTTCGTTGGTTCCTTCGAGGTTCAAAATAGCTGATGTTGAATGTGGACCTATACAAATCGAAAATTAATTGTTTGTCATGTTTATTTTTCTCTATTTTAGTCTTACATGGAAGATCATTTGCGAAACGAAAACAGATTGAACAAAGAATGGGAGGTAGAATAATTATGATTTAACATGATTTTTCTGCCATCCCTTTCATCTTGAACGTCATTTTGTCCCAGTCTTAACCTTTCCCGCTCCGATCATTTCTTTAAGCTTTTCCATTTTTGTCATTGTTAAAATATCCATACGCCTCTCTGGAGTTCCTAAGGTGGCTACAGGTGCCCCAGTCCAATAAAAATCAAAATTTCCCTTTTCATCAGCCAAAGATCGTGACAGTAAAGGGTCAATACAGAAAATTATCTCTGGTTTTCTTTTCTTACATCAAGAGTTTCTCTTTAAACCGATTGCTGTGGTATAGTTTTTACCTTTTTTATGCCAATCTTTCTGTAGGCGTTATGCAGTTACAAAGCAGACGATGCAGAAACAACAGTTGGAAGTGAGGCTAAAAACATGAGCAAGAATAGATACAGAGATGTACTTCCATGTAAGTTCCTATAAAAATTTCTCTATTAGGTGTGATAACCCTCGCTTGTTGTCTATTCCATCACAGCGTGCAAAACGTCCAAATACGGGTTCCGTATATTTTACGGAAAACTATATTACTATAGTTTTCACGCTGTGCATAGGTTTGGAATTGCAAAATATCAGAGTATTTTCTTTGTTAACCAAAGCAGGATAAGATTTCGTCCAAAAAACGTTAGCTTAAAGGGTAGTAAATTCTCTATTTTCTCTATTCTGCGCTGATGACTGTGTGTCTTACACATTGACTTATGATGGCAAATTTCTCTGCTTAGCTTCAAAGTTTTTAATTTTTCTCATTCTTCTTCGTTTATTTTAGACGATCGTACACGAGTGAAACTAAGGGAAATTATGAATGCCGTTCATAGTGATTACGTTAATGCCAGCTTCGTTGTAAGTAACCCATTCATGTAATCTTTAACCTGTATTTTAAGGGGAATCGTATCAACTGTATTAACTTTTATGTCGGTGAAATCGAGAACTAAGTCCAGTGCGCACATCGCTTTCCGACTTTCATTGGTCAAGTCGGTTTCGCGTCCCATCACTTGTGGGTTTGATATTACGCATTCTATTTCAAAAAGTTAACGGGATAATAACTGTTGATAATAATAACAATAACAAATTTCTCCTTGTTCTTACGTCATATACTTCTATATCTATGCATTTGATATTTAGACTGATGTTGATCCTCATAATCCAGATTATATTGCAACCCAGGGTCCACTTGATAACACTGTTGGTGACTTTTGGCAGGTAACAATTCACATCTCATAAAACGTCAGCCTAAAAATCACAAGAATCGAAGCTTCAGTGAAGCGAAGCTTAGGCTGTCAATACATCTTTCCTTCTTTTTAATGAACAAGCTTCTTTTTCGGGTAAATTTGTTTAATTTCGCGGTAACTAAGGAAATTTTTAACCCCCTATCGCCCAGTATATTTCTAGATTTTTAAAATCTTTGGACACTCTATAGTGGGTCTATTTGCCTAACCAATGCTCTGTGGTGCATTGTATCACATTCAGGGATCCGGTGCCGAAATCCGACATTACAACTTCAAGCGGGTCATCCGGGTCATGCACAGTTTGCACAAAGTATATCGATAGATACGAATTTTTGAAGATGAGAAGTTCTTTACGTATTTGTCTTTCTCATTAAATAGATATGATATTAGATTTCTATTAACGAGATGGGTAAATTCATGAATTATATATAAAATTTGATGTTTTTCTATATTTAGATGGTTTGGGAACAAGGTGTGGTTGTCATAGTGAACTTGACTAAGTTATCTGACATGGGACTGGTGAGGAAGTTTGTTTACATATTTTTCATATTTCCACCTCCTTTGTGAAATCACACTTGGATGAAGAAAGGTTTCTTTGAAATGATCGCAAGATTTGCTCCCGTCGATGTTCTCGATCTAGAGAGCCTTATTTGATCAACTAACCGTTTTTATCCCTCCTTTCCATGTATTTCTATTTTTACTTTTCTTTCACAGCCTCAGTGTCATCGATATTGGCCAGAAAATGGGAGTGAAATCTATCACATTTATGAGGTATGTATACCTTGTTTTTTTTTTCTAAAACTAATAACACAGAGTAACGTAAAGAAAGGAATGATTCTTATGCGCATTTTTCTCATAAGTATTGGTATGTTCCAAGGATAAGAGGCAAGACTAACTTTCTCTATATTCCCATTCCGTTTTCTTTAGACTATCTGTTTTTGATATTGTATCCTTTTTTTATTTACTATAGGTTCATTTAATATCGGAGCATATTTGGTGTGATGATTATCTCGTACGAAGTTTATATCTTAAGAATCTCCAGGTAAATCGTTTTATCATCATAATTCAACTATACTGCTATAGTTTGGGAATCCTAAACTTTTGTTACCGTAGCATACATACTTGTATTAAAAAGATTGGCTGAAAATGAAATCACTTTGCACTTTCACTTGCGGAAAATATTTGTCTTATACCCTCTTCCTGAATTTCATGACTTTGCTTCTTCTGCTATTGCTGAATGCTTCATAAAACAGCCATAATAAAGCTTCATAAAAAAGCCTAAATGTTTTCCTTCACTACAATTAACTATTTTTTATTTTGCGCTTTCATTTCAGACAAGTGAAAGCCGAACGATAACGCAATTCCATTACCTGACGTGGCCAGATCTTAGTATACCAGAAACACCAAAACCACTCTTAGAATTCAGACGGTGAGCTTTTATTGCTTTATTATTGGTATAATTGATGAATCTTAGTAATGATTGTTAAGTAATGATTTATTTTGCCTTGGTTTTATCTCGTTTATTATAGTGAGCATCTTTTAATGTAACCCTAAAATTCCTACCTTCTGTTTTTGGTTAACCAGTAGCCAAAAGAGTTTTCATCAAAGAGCTGCGTTTTCGGTGGGGTTAGCCAAATGGCGAGACATGTCTGCTCATCCCATGCTTTTTTTATTGCATTACTCTCTTGTCTTAGATGTATGGATGAATAGAGAATAAATGTGGTTATTTCATTCTCTTGTTTTTATAGGAAAGTGAACAAATGTTATCGTGGACAAGGGTGTCCGATAATTATCCATTGTAATAATGGTGTCGGCAGGACTGGTACCTATATTCTCTTGGACATGGTTGTCAACAAAATGGTTAAAGGAACAAAGGAGATTGATATTGCAGCAACTCTTGAACATTTACGTGATCAACGTCCTGATATGGTCAAAACAAAGGTAAAGAGTAGTCCCCGTTACTGTTTTGAAAGTTAAGGGAGAAGGAAAGGATAGTGGGGTTCATAATTCAAGATTTCATAATATTTTTATCCATCGTCCCAGTACCTACTGTCTACAGATTTTTTTGTAGAATTTGAATGCATGCATGCATGACTGTTTCAGGTTATTCAAATTATGATGTATTGCTCCTTTCAATAGTTCATGAGCGAAGAAAGAGGGTAATTTTTCAGGGTTTAATCAATATTGCTCACTACCAACGTAATAAGATAGCCACTTACTCAAGAGAGAGTTTGTTAAAGTAGAAATTCTGCCTTCAAGAATTGTTATTGTTCTTGATGCCTTGCTTATGCTTGTACGGTATTATACCTTCATCAATCAATCATCAGCTGTTTACGTAGACACATTTCTACATTGGCTCTACCTACGACCCGGGTTGTAGGAACGCTTAGCGTAGAGATCATACTTAATCAGTGAAGTCAACTGGCGCAACCCAAGTTGTCGACGACCCATAATTGACCCACCTTTGTTACGCGGTACTACACCACGTACCATGTTATACCTTGGCATACAAAATGTATTTAAAATTTCAGTAGGACAACATTTTTTCAAGAATTAAAATAGTTTTAGTTATAAGGTTATTCTCATCACTGTGAAATTTTGTAAAAATGTGTGCTTTTTATCATTAATTCTTTCTTATTTTGTAGGGACAATTTGAATTTGCTTTGACGGCCATGGCTGAAGAGGTGACTGCTATACTGACAGCTGCTCCGAAATGATAGAAGCATACTTTTATCAAAATATTTTATTAACGGTGTTTGTACCTTTCGTGTGCGCTTCTACTTATTTTGTGTGTGCTTCTACTGTGTGACTGGTGCTTGTCTTTCTTCTTTCAAAATTTATGTCTCACTTGGAATCATTTTCTGTTTTTGACTTGGACGAACTAAACACACTCTGATGAGAGTAAGGAAATTCATTTTTTTGTCGACGTAATCCTCACAGGAGGTGCTTAAAACATCCTTTGTTCTTAAGATTGTTTTCAGTGAAGCTCCACTTGTGGTGATTTTGGGCTTTGTTTACAATCCCCTCTCTTGTCGTAAAAACAAGACGAAATATTTTGAAAACATAATTGAATATGAAAACTAAGCGAATCATGAAATCTGTGATATCTTTCAGGAATAAAGATCATCAGCAACTTAATAATCATAGTGATTTCCAGACAAAATTTTGACCACCTGGAGAAAATGTTTCACTTTTGTCCGGCATTTGGTCCGTATTGGATCTATATCTCGCCGAAACTTTTCTCATTTATACCTTGTACAACTTTTATATACTTCTTCATTTAGGGTGACGATTCTGTGAATTTCACCCACACAAACATTTCATTAGAATTTTATTTTTTAAATAATTATTTAAAGCACCTCATTTTTGTGTATATAATGAAATACTAAAAGGTTTATTTTATATATCAATTTATTTTACCATGTAATTTTTTTTATTTTGGAATTATTAGAACAATTTGGGATATATTTTTGTTTTTTGTTTAAATATCTGGTTTTGCTAGTTGTTAGCTGTATGAATTTTAGGTCTTTCATTTTCCGTTTTTCTTTTCCCTACCTGCAGTAGAAGACTGTTATTGAATTTTCAATTGAAGCCTAAAACACGTCTTTTTAACGTCATGACGCTATCGGCTGGATGAATATTATATCTTGCGGTTGTAGACCACTAAAACTTTTCAGGAAAAAGTCGTTAAAAAACTTAGAAATATTGCCTCGATTATTCAACCTGATTTAAGAGACTTTTTACAAGGTTATTGTTATCAATTGTCGTTCTCCTTTGACAGTTTCTATAGTTTAGTTGTTTTATCTTTATATGTTCTTTTTATTGATGTAGGAAGTTTAGTCTGCTTAATTTATGTGGGATGTTACTAAGTGTTCAATTCTTTATTTTAATATGAAATGCCTTGTAATCAACATTAAAACCATCTAGTCCTACTTGCAATCCGTAAATAGTTTCGTAGTTTAAATCTAAAAAGATTACATGTATGAATTTGGTGCAAGAGCACAAACTCAAAGATTAGCGTATGATCCGATAAAACGCATTTCAGTCCAAAGTGCGTTAATTAAGTTTTATTCTATATTGTGATAATGCTATCGGACCGTCTCGTCTGATTTAAAGCTTTGTGGAGCTTTTGAAATACCATAATACCAAACAATGTGTAACATGCATTAGTACTATGTAAAGAAACATTTTGTTGAATATGGGTTTAAAACTCTGTAAGAGGAAATAATTGCTGCGCTTCCCTTGAAATAAAGATTCGAATTTTTCAAACAATGTAAAAAAGTTTTTTTTATATTAATAGAATTATTATAGATTAATAAAAACAACGTTGTTTGAAATAAAACTTAAAAGTGATGAAAATACAATTTTATTATTTCTCCCTAGTTGTTTAGAAATTGCCTGTTGTTATATTTTGATGAATATTAATGTTAGAAATATTTGGTTAAATGTTTCCAATCTTCAATTTGAATATTTTGAAAGTATACCAAGATTGATCAATATGTCTTGCCATTTTTCAGTTTGTTTAAAAACGATATAGTTATTAAAGCAACGTTTTAAAAATTTTACAAAGATTTTTGGCTTACGCCATCATTCATTTTTAGAACTATCATTCACTTGTATGCCTGACGATGGCGTAAGCCGAAAAGCTTTGTAAAATTTTTAAAATGTTGTTTTAATGAATATATAGTTTTTGAATATACCAAGATTGTTATGAAACTTCACATTAATCTTTGTATGAACATTACGTTTATTTAATTTGGACTCTATACAACCAGATCACTTGATAAAACTTTGTCGGGGAACAGTGACGAATTATTACCCAACAAAACTTTTTTTATAAGAAAGTA
>JAUBWS010096053.1:0-11147 GCA_032270445.1 Darlingtonia californica | reverse complement strand
GATCTGTGCGGTAAGTCACTGGGAGCTGACGGCAGGTGTGGCGCTCCGCCTCAGCAATATATCTCCCTGGTCCAGCGAAATCGAAAAGGGGATAGACTCCCTCATTGTATGGCTGATACCGACACTAGGCCTCTCTGTCCTACTTACTTACTAGTACTAAAGTCCAGTGGGTTTTTAGGTATTTCTAGTACTAAAGTCCAGTAGACTAAATTTATGCTTCATGAATATTTTAATGAGCTTCAATTTGTCAATTTATGCTAAAAGACGAGCTTAACGAAAACAAAAGTATATACAGGCCCTGAGAAGAATTTTTCCAATTTTTTTGGTTTCTTCTCTCTAGGGACTGTACATCCAAAAATTGGTTCTTAGCACATCTAGTATCTATTTCTATTCAAGACACCAAATTACACACAGTGATGTAGTTTAGCACTTATTAAATTTGCACAAAAAAGTTTAATATTTTTTGATGACGTCATCAGATATTCAAAAAATTCGCTTTTTAATGGCAAAATAAAAAGTGACGCCACAGACAAGTTTTTCATTAATTACTCAAGCTAGGCACAATCTTTCAACATGTCACAGCTTTTTCTGAGATAACCTAAGTATGATGTTTCTTTTAAGCTATAATATCAAATTGATTTGATGAGTGGAATTGGTGCACAAATGTTACATTAACTTTCGGACTGGCTGTAACTGGAGATTTCAACGTTTACGCAATTTTCAAGTAAATTTGAAATCGAAATGAATAGCCTTTACGCTACTTAGGAACGTAGAGTTTCTACAAATCCCAAAGCCAAAAGTTGCAGTGTTGCAAAATTGCACTATCAGCAAGCTATTAGCTAAATTGACCTCAGCAAAATCGTGTTTTCATTACTTGTGGTCATTAGAAGCTCGAACTGCGCATGGGCATTGTTCAAAATAGAAAGAAGATAAATGTTAAACTGTTCGTCTACATGAAAATTAAACACATTATATTTTAACGGGTGCATACCACCTTAACATGTATCAGGTTTGTAAAACTTTCACAGCCGTTTTGGTCATTTGGTGGCTAAACTGTGTACATCCTAATTTCCTAACATTTCTTTGGATGAACTGAGCAAATCAAATTACCTTATTTTTATCCAATATTGACTTGAACTCAAGCCACTGATATTTGTCATCGACAAGCTCATCAATGTTCAACATCTTCATTACAACAGCTTTGGTCTTTTCCACACTGGCATTTTCTTTAATCAAACCAAGCAGCTCCTTTCGCAGTTGAAAAATATTTGAATTCATTATATTATTTGGTTCATGTGACTGTGTTGAAGAGTCATCTAGTTGTAGTGCGTAAATATTCTCTGAAGGTCTTGTTGAATTTCTTTGATCAAAACTTAAGGGTGGGTGACCTTGTACTAAAGAATAAAGATGATTCTCATCTGAAGGAAGTTTCTCATTGTTGTACATTCCACTTTGCAAGGTTACATGGTTCCCCAGATTCTCTGATGGATTTTGTACCTGCTGACTAATTCCATCTGTCCGCCTAGGTCTAGGTCTGGGTTTAGGAACAGGTGGAGTTTCCATTCTAAACATTCATTTCTTTGCTAGCTGTATAAAAAATGGAAAAATTAGGTCAGATTTTGTATATTCAAACCTAGTGTAGCTACCACAAAGATCTCTCGCAAAAGAAAATGGTGGCAATAAATTTTGTCAATGAAAATTTTACTATATATATCCCACAATCAGATCCTAAAGTTATTTGTAAGAATAGGGTGAAACCTCTAAGAAAATGTAAAATCTATAAGAAAGTTGTTGCAATCACGTGTCTCTAAGTAAAGAATAGTTTAGAAGCTATAGATTATGCTTGACAGTTTAATACCTGCCCCCTCTCCCATCAACTGCAAACTATGACCAGTAAACCTTTCACTCTGTCTATGTTGCTGTTACCCTTGGCAAACCAGTCCACAAGGAAAAAATGGATTGGTTTTATTAAGCCGACCTGAAAAAGTTTTCTGTTTCCTATTTACTGGCTGCAACTGAAATAAATAAAAACGTGTTGTGGATAAAAATTATTATTTGTTTTGTTTTATGGACTTGTTCATAAAAAATAGCTGCCACATTTTGAAGGAATTGTTGCAAAAGCAACTCATGTTAATAATTCTTGGATTATTTCATTCTTGTGGAAAAGTAAGTGGAGTACTTCACTGTTTGAAAATTTATGATTTGCTTTTTTGTAGTTTAGAAAGAATTTTTAAAAATCTTTATAATGGGACTGTTATATGAAAATTAGTGATAAGAAACTAACAGATTCTTCAAAATGTTAATTAACATTTTGCATATTATTTTACCCTTTATTTATGAAAAACCAGTTTAAAATTATCAAAAATTGTGGCAATTATGAGGAAGCTTTGTGTACAGAGAATAATTTTGTATACACATCTATCTAAAAGACAATCCAGATTTTTTATTTCTGACATCCGTGTAGGATCTCATAGCCAAAAGTGAAAAGTAATGTCCATCTTTCTCTATGCTACATAAGAGTAGAAATTTAGCATTGATTTCTCGCATGCTCCAACATTATTAAATTTACCACTTGTGATGCATTTCGATACTAAACACACTTCTAAGTTTATGGTATATATATATATATGTTTCGCTACTAAATGGTGAGTACCACACCAAGGAAATAAAAAATGTTATAGAAGTGCAGACCATTAGTTTAAGTCACTTTGGATTTGGCTTGGGGGAATTAAATTTATTACAGTGATAGTGCATTTTTAAAATAATAAAAAATATTTTGCTTTGCATTGAATCCTTTCAATTATATAATTGTTGGAACTCTCTCATGTTGTGTGGTGATGAGTGGTTTCCTCCCAGACATCTTTGGTTCATTTTCCTCAAAAAACAACTACTTCAATATTGAATGGGCAATGGAACAACTATAATTTGAGGTGATAACTTCACCCCTTTAGGGTAAGATTCAAAAAAAGTGTATTTTGAAGACATTATCTTTTTAGTAAAAAATTCATACTTTTATTCATTCCACTGTCAAAACTCTGGTTATTACAGTCTGGAAGATCTTTTCAATTGCATGCCTAGCTTAACTATGCGATTGTATGGTTATGGATGATTTTCTTGTGACATTTAATGTTTACATTTTGCTCAATCAGAAATTCATGAAACACATGTCAAATTGAGAATAATCGTACTTATTTTTACCGTGTGTAACACTACGTAATGCTTTTAATAAAGAAAAGAAAAATTAAAAAAGAAAAAAAGTCATGCCTATATAAATTTTGAAAAGAACGGTTACAGAGAATTTTTAACTTTATACAAGGGAGAATTTCTCTAGCAGTCTAGCAGATATAAAATAGAAACAGTGCACTGAATCGAGGTGTTTAAGCTTGTTTTGTACCACGATAAGCCCTTTTCATGATTTTTGTTTTTGCCCGGCAAATTGACATCTTAGTCTGTACAATGTTCTTTAGTTTCAGAATAAATTTCTCATTTGTTTGATTCTTTTATTTGATAGAAATGTTTAAAGAGGAATGCTTTTTTCTTCTATCATGTAGCATAACCAGCTGTCACTCTTAAACACATTCCAGTACTCTTAAGCAAGAGTGACTCCAAGTGAGAGCTATTTAAATTTGCAAGTAACCAGGCGTTCCCTTTTCTGTCCCATGCTGTAGGAATAGACTCGCACAAATAAATAGAAATTCAAAAGTTCTCAAACATCAAAGAAATTGAACTAAGAATTTTTACTCGCATACTTAGAGTATTCGAGAGCTGTACTGTAAGTTCAATTGGATTTATTTTTGCTGCAACTACCTTGCTTTTAATTTTTAACTTGTAGTGAGTCTGTTCCACAAGAAATCAGGAATTTGGGAATATCGGATATCACAAGAAAAGTTTGTTTGTGAAAAGATTTCTTGTCAGTGTTAATCACTGTCTATGTGTTTACCTTATTAGGCCAACCATAAAAAATTTGCTGTTTCCTATTTACCGGTGAAATAAAAATTGATAAGAACCGGCCGCGTCTGAAAACTGTTTTTTTATATATTTCCTGGAAAAAGAAAGTCTTCTTTTTATTTCCCATTAAAACCTGTTTAGCCATGTTATTTGTTCTATACATGTTCTAAGATATCAACGAAAGCAAAAATTCATAAAAAGTGTCAAAATCTTTATCGTTCTCTATACACTAATTAACATTAATGTTACACATGATACCTTTTTGTATATAAGAAATTTAACAAACAGAATACGTCTTAATTAACGCCACTTAAATTGATTAAACGGGAATTTCCATTGTGTGCGGCGATTTTACTAACACCTCATCTTGTCGATGTGACGCAAAAAAAACTTTTACCAGCCGCCCGGGTGAACTTTTTTTTAGCCATGCGGTAAATAGGAAACAGACATCTTTTTAAGGTTGGCCTTATGGGCATAATTTTCCTGATCATAACTTGTTGCGGAATAAAAAATTGCGGAACTCGTTTTTGTAATTTTGGCCTAATAAATCACAAAAATCTGCGCCCCAATGAGTCAATCACAAGATATTGCGGCTATAAGCCTTTTGCAAAAAAAGATTCCGCATCTTTTAGATACTCTTATATTTTTGAGTACAGTAACTAACAAATCACTGATGATAGCAAGCTATATTCCTGCCAAGTTTCATTGCTCTAGCTTAATTAGATCCGGATTTATGAAGCACCCCTCCCCACGGATTTTGTAGGGACCAAAAAGACCAGGTAAAATAGGGTTAAAGATTGGGAACTACTTCAAAAGCTGTGAAAAAGGTTGTGAAGTAATTCTGGAAAACGAAAAACGCCTAGACCATTTCCAGGTGTTGTATGGGCGTTTTACGATTTCTAACTGAAAAATTCCAAAAAACGCCCTGAACAATTGCGGGTGTTGTGCTGGGTCCTGAAGGAGGACCATGAGAGTTAACACGTTCGCTATATTGAAAAGAATATTTTGTCTGGTGCTTTGAAATCCATAATGGCGGACGTGGGCTCAAACTTGAGCATTTTAGCCTAGAAATTTTGAAACGTCATAACTTTTGAAACGTTATGATAATGGCCCCACTGGTAAAAATTTCAGAGAAATCTGAGGGGGTGGGTGAAATGATTGTCCCTCTTTTACATGGAATTACCCTAAATCTAATTCAGTTTGTTTATCACATGGAACCGGACATGTCCGGAGCAACTTTATTACCTTCCTGGAGGGGGGACATAGACTCAGTCTCAGACACCATGATGTTTATACTCTGGAAAAAGAGATTTGGGTACTAAGTGACAGATTTTTCCAAGAATTTTACTCAAACAGTGCAAAATGACGAAAGTTTTATGTGAAGGCTGAAGTTTCGGGGAGAGATAAAAAATAACATTTTGAGTTCAATTTCAGATTTTGAAAACAAAGAAAACACAGAGAGATATAAAGTGAAAAAATTGGCTGCATTTTCAGTCTTCCACTTAAGACTCAGATACACGATAATTAGATTTTGATAGTTTACAGCCCTTTTAATCCAGCTGTCAGTAGGTTGGCAAATATCACAAAATCAGGTCGGTTTTGACAAAACTAGCTCGGTTTTCAGGTCGGCAATGCCGAATGCCGACCTAAATTAAAAGGGCTGGTTATACAGTGAAAAACGTATCTACTTTTGAATTTTTATCGCTAACATATAATGAAATATACAAGGGGTGATGGTGTCAGTACTTAGCTACCTATTCATTAAGATGTTAGTACGTAAGGTACTAAGTGTGGATGGTAAGTGTCCAGGTAAAATTGTGCACTTTTTCATCACTTAGTATCATAGTGTCTAACACTGAGCTTATGCCCCCCACCCCCTGGTCCTGACCTAGAAAGAACAAAATAATGCTAGTATAGTATAGCCCAAGCGGAAACTGTACAAATATAACCTGTCTTTTCAAACTTAATTTGTTGCAATTTTTTACGATTCATAAGATTTTAAAATTGGGTTAGCCACTAAATATGTATATTTGAAAGATGTTGTTCCCAAAAATTTAATAAAAATAGATAAATGGTATCCTTGGGCAGTTAGGTATTTACTGATAAAATTAAAAACGCTATAAAAACAAAGCTTCAATCCAATAAACTTACTCACAGATTTACCCTTGGAACAGAAGAGCGATCATTTTGGGGAAAAATATTTAATTGAAAACTTAGAACAATTGCAAGTGAGTCAGCATGGTCAACTGTCAAGCCATCCTGTCCAGTGTCCAGCAGTGTCTTGTTTGCTTCGTCAGTCTTTTTGTCTGTGACTTTCATTTTCTCGCCGATAAAAAATAAAGGGAAAATCCCGACGTGGTGTAAAACACCGAATGTCTAGAAATACCTAATCTGCCTGGTAGACCCGTTCCGCTCACTAAGAAGTGCCCGGAATCAACAAGAATAGCCAGACAGAATTTAGTTTAGCTTGTACCCGCCGCGTACCCTCCCGTAGCAGGGCGGGCATGATTTTCCCTACTGAAGGAACTTCTATAAGATCTGGTACAAGCTAATCCAGTTGGAAATTAGTATAACCAATTTTCATAATCGACTCTAATCTAACCTTAGGCGATTTTTTTCTTTTCCATCACTTATGCATGCGCAGCGGATGAAGTTTAGAGGCGAGCTATGTTTCAACGCTTATGTTCTCGCACACAAAAATCGCAAATCAAGGATAGGATATTTACATCATACGAAAGCGCTTCTTCAGCATTTTCCAAAAATGCAAAGTTTAAAATGAAATAACAATTTTTTCTAAAGTTATTAAAGAAAAACTTTTGGCTTTAGATGATAATTATTTCCTTAGAAATAAGATGAATTAAGCAAAGATTATTTGAGTTTTTTTGGATTTTTTGTGGTTTTATACTGTTAGGAAGATCTTTTTCTTATGTTTTCAAAAATATAACGTTTATCTTGTGAAGATCAATATTTTTAAAGTTATTCAGGCTTCTTTTTCGATAGGTCATTAAGTTCTTAAAGGTCAATAAACTTGAATATTAACGAGCTGTAAATCTTTTTTTTACGTCGAGCTGACTTATTATATTTGCCGTAGGCGAAATGTATTTTAAAACAGGTTTTCTCCTTTTTCAGTATAACTTTTGGATACACTCACCAGATTGAATTCAAATTTGAAGCCGTGCCGTTTTTACACGGTTGTCAAACTTACCCGCTTACAACATTATCAAATTATGCAAAGCGAGATAATTTATGGCGATAATGATAACACTGTGCATCGTATTATGTAGCTAACTCTGGTGGAACAAGTAAACAATCTACAGTATAAAATATGTAAAGCACATTTGTTTATATAAGTTGTTATGGATTTTTCTTTTCTCGGTCTCGGCTAGCTAATAATCAGGAAAATTATCTTCGCAAGAAGGGAACTTCCGTTATGTATTATAGACAAAGAGTATCACGCGCTGTTTGTTAACCATTTAAGTTCCGATGAAAACATATTCCAATCCAAAGATTCCCAAAATGTTGAAAATTCCCAGCGCAGAGAAGGTTAAATATTTATATGATATATATTGCGTTTGGTTTACAAAAGTGAAAAGTATTGCGTGTTGTTTACAACATCAAAATAGAATGTGCTTTGTAAAGTGAAATATCACTCGTTACTTTTACCATTTGATAAGCGGCCAGATTCCTAGCAAAACCTACGGGCCTGGTGGCACTCGAACCCACGACCTAGCATTTCTAGTATCTTGGTATCGCTCTACCAACTGAGCTACCGGTCCATGGCGAAACATGGATTTGAACTCAGTTGGGAACGTGATGGAAGTGAAGTTCCCTCTTTAACGCTACAACAACGGTTAGCAGAGTACATCCAACTCGGACAGTAAGAAAGTGCCGAAATCCATCGACTAGTACATTTCTCGAAACTTGGTCATACGAGCATATATATTACAATAACTTAGTAATTGACCATACTTACGATGTGAAGTGAAATTTCGATCGTTTTTTTTACTATTTGATAAGCGGCCAGATCCGTAGGACAACCTACGGAACTGGATGAACTCGAACCCACGACCTAGCATTCCTAGTGTGTATTCAAACTCTGACGGTAAAAAAGTGCCGAAATCCATCGACTAGTACATTACATTATTAGCCAATTTTCTACGTCAGAGTTTTACGTTCGGCAATTTTCTATTTTGCCGAGGGAGGGACTGGCACAGTCTATGGGTAGCAAGCAATATACTTTACCAATTCGTAATTTTTCCAACACGTAAATCTAATTTGCAACTCGTGATTTCAATTCAACAACTTGCATGTTAAATTTACATCTCGTAAATGTAATTCGCAACTCATAAATTAACTTTCAACTCGTACTTTTAATTTAAACTCGTGAATTTAATCAGCAACTCGTAATTTTCATTTCAGGTCGGACCTCGCAACTCGTGGTTCTAATTTTCAACTCGTAAATTCCTACTCGTAATACGTGATTTTAATGTGCAACTCGTAACTCGCGATTTATTTGCAACTCGTAAATGAAATTTGCAACTAGTAACTCGCAACTCGTAGTTTATGAAATCTCCCTAAGATTAAGTTTTTATTTAAAAACAACTTTATTCCCATTACTTCCTGAAAAGATTTAAAAGCAAGCTGAAACTGCAACTTTTATTAACAAAATGTCTTGTTTTCAATTTCCTTAATTCATAAAGTCGTTATTGTAAGAAGAAGGTCTGGCACAAGTAAATATAGCGTTATGTTTACAGTTGTGATTTAATGACTTTTTGTATTTATCTGGTCATTTATTTCTATTCAACTTTTCTTAATTGATCACTATAGGTTTAATTGAAAAGTTTCATGCTTAGAATATTTACTACTGGTCGTTCCTTACTTTATTCTATTTCTATGACGTCATCAAAATGACCATAAAAACAGGTTTTTTGCTATTTAATTTAATACAAGCTATATGTATCACGTGCGACTTGGCTGAATCGTAATATCCTTAATGATACGCTTCTGTTGAGCTATAAGTGAACTTCCCGTATTAAGTTTTAAGAATGCGACCTTCAGGATTGCCTTAAGTGTGCTGAGTTTTTATTCTATGTCAACTAAAGCGACAATTTAAGCAAATACAGTGGGATCTCTATTAAGCGGACACCGTCGGTGCAAAAAATGTGGTCCGCTTTAAACTTTGCTAAAGATCTTTTTCAAAAAGAGTTTTACTGTGAATCATTCCATTCCCTGGCTTACTGTCCGTCTATGGAGAAATCTGCTTTTGTGTGTCCGTTTTGTAGAGCTTCCTGTAATTCCTGCAAACGTCACCACACGAAAAGCTTAGTGTTAAGCACGTCCCTTTAATTAATATTAAAAGTGTCCGTCTTATAGGGTGTCCACTTTACAGAAATTCCATTGTATTTTGAATTACTCTACGAAGACAATATGCCCTCCAAACAGTATTCTCTTATGGGCTGCTTTCGACGATGGCTTTGCTATTTTATGTTCTTGATGATGTGCCCCCTCCCCAGGTTCACTTAGATAAATACTGAAGTGTTTGATTGAAAAACCCGACACGATTTCCAACACGATGCAATGCATTAATCGTGTAGAGTAGCACAGCTCTGGTAGAGAGCCATCGGTCTAAAAGTCTCAACCTCACCTCAGTGAGTCCACAGTATTTCCAACGTGTAACCTCGTTCCCAGGGCCTCTTTCTCGCTTTTTGATATGTTGATGGATGTTATGATTTATTATGTCAAAAATTGCGTTTCGCAGCCGTACTTTTCGTGGCGAATAAAAAAAATTCATTACACCGGACGAGATAGAAATTCCGAATGATTTCACAAGACTCCGGAGATTCCCTCGTAATTTGCCGTTCGGTGTTTTACTCACAGATTAGCCGAAAATTCCGGACTAATGATTATCGATACTGGTGTTGTTTTCATGCATGATTATCCTCATTTTCTACCTATCTTTGCTTCTTTTGGGTCTTTGAACTGATACGAATTTTAATCACGACTTTGTAGTATTTTTTCCCCGTACCTCTTTGGGTTCTGCGGGGGTTCTGCTCCAAAAAATTACATAATTGATATCGAATTCCAAATATTTCGGTTCCCGGCAATATTGGCGATGAAAACTCTAAATTTTTGTTGTTTTTTTTGTTGAAAAACATGGCGACCGGAAAAAAGAATGCAGACTGTATAAGTCTTTTTTCAGAGGTAATTCCATCACTGATCATGTATTTCATTTAGAATTCACTATAACACATATTTAAATAACTTTAGTAAGTCTTTCTTTTCTTATATAATTTACCTAGAAATGCTGTTTTATTTTATTTACATAAAAAAATTGTTGTGTATGAGATATTGAGAAGAAAGAGCCTAGACTAGAGAGGTTATCACAGCTTGTAGTATGACTTGAGCATTTATATGGACTATATTTTCCATATTATCACCTTTGTATGCTTTTGCTGGGTGATTTTATGAGCATTGGTTGGGATCCCTATTGCATATATACATCATTTTTAAGGCCTTGTGTACTAATAAATGTGGATCAACGGATCTATGATGATGGATGTTCCAACCCGTATTGGGCATCTATATATACCATATTGGGCATTTTCGGTCCCCATAATCAGCCACTATACTATCTTGGGCCGTGCAAGCGTGGACGGTCCAAGATACCGCATTCGGCTATAAACATCCATCAGTTGGGATAGATTAAATTCTATATATAATATATATATGTCAGGTCTACAGGATTTTAAGATTTTGGCTTTGTCTAATACCAAAATTAATAACATTTCGATATAAGTAAAAAAGCATTTTCACAAAAACTTATCACAATCAGTATAATTACGCTGGCTTGGGATATCATGACTTTCTTTGGAATGCCCAACTTGGTTTAACCTCGAATTGGCTATACCATATTGGGCAAATAGCTTTATTTGGCAAGGTTCTTTCAAATGCCCAACTTGGTTTAACCTCAAACTAACCTTGAACTTTGACGAGGTCACTTTGACACACCACAACAAACAACATTTTCTGGTCTTCACTTTAAAACTTCACAATGTTTACATGTTCGACTTATAACTTTTAATTGTCTCAGGTGAATTTGTTTATTTTTGATATGTATACCATGTTACTTACTTGAAGTTACTTGAAAAGGTTTCAGTGATCTTCACACATCCAACCCGTGGGGTCCAATGCAATTGAGT
>JAUBWS010096042.1:0-11147 GCA_032270445.1 Darlingtonia californica | reverse complement strand
AGCATGTCCCAGCCTGTTTCCGAAATTTTGATTGCTTATAAATAAAAACATGTACTCACAATACAAAAACACTTTTCGCACGAAATTAAGTAGGAATAACGTTAGACTGTACCAGTCCCTCCCGCGGCAAAATTAAAACTTTGCTTCTCCGCGTGAGAAGACTCTGGTACAGGGTAGAATAAGGTATGTTCAAAATTATGAAAAGAAAAATTCGCTGAGAAAAAAAGTTCGGCGAACGTTTTACACGTCTATCTGTAACCTGAAATTCAGATGGGTATTACGCTTCATCCGCACGCTCCGCTCTAAAGGCAAATAACGAATAACCTCCAATAATAACTCTTCTCTCCACTGTCTTTAGAGCAGTAGCGTGCGGCGAAGAGAGAAGAGGATCTGAATATCAGGTTATCTATCTGAAGCTCGGCGGCCTTTTTTGATTCTTAATGTATTCGCCAATCGACTTTATTAAACATAATTAAAGAAATTGATTGGTGCCACTTTTGTTTCTGTCACGTGATCGGTACAAAATTTACAAACTAATGTAATGACTCAAGAAAGATAAAAGACTTGGTATTACGTTAATCCTAGATGATGAATTGAGTTGCAATTGAATTGACGGTATTGTGCTAGGTCCGAAAAAAAAAGGTTGGTCAAATGACATAATTTTCAAAAAAAAATCTTTTTCTTTGCAATTACTTGCATTGTGGTTTTGTTTAAGTCAATCAGACTTCTAGATAAAATGTTTTTGGTAAAATAGTGTTTTGTCAATACACAAAAATCTGAATTGGGTCCACTATAGGTCCAATTTCATTTCAGTAGCATTAGAAAAATTATTTGGTTACAAAATTCAATAGCATTACAAAAAAAGAAAAAAAAACACGGGAAAATATATCAAAATTTTTTTTTATCAAAACTTTTGAAAACAGAAATATTGAGAACAAAAATATTTTATAAACGCTCTTATCAGAGAAAACTTAGCTAACGTGTTTACTTTAACGTTCAGGGGTAACAAAGGTAAAAAACTATTATTAGAATATTTATCATCTTTTGTCTTCCTTTATACAAAGTCAAGGTGGAGAAAAAAACGATTTTATTATTATTGGTTGAAAATGGAAAATACAAAAGTGAAATTTTTAAATAAAGGCCTCTTTTAAACGCTCCTCTCTAACAAACGCCCCCTCCAAAGTTGAAAAAATCTAATAAATTTGAGGATTTACATTATGCGACAATTTTTTTAGACTCAACAGACAGACCTAACCAGCTCTTTTGCAATTAAAATGTCTTGTTAAAGACAAAACAAAATTTACTTATTGCAAAATTCAATGATGTTTTCCTTAGAGCAATTATTCAAGCGTTGTCTACCCTTCTAGACCCTGATTACGCGCAAAGCATAGCGAAGCGGAGCAGACTTTTACTCTATCAGTAACAACAATTCATTATTCATCGAAAAGAAATTGTCTAATATTTCTAAAGAGTTTGACGTATAGAATTCGGTGGGATTTAATCGTTTTAAAGGTACTCCGTCTTTCATTGGTAACATCCAGTATATTTTATTATGATTATTAATAATGTCAACACGGAAAATATTAAGCCCATCTCCTCTTAATCTATTGATGAAATAATTTTGCCAAGATTGAAATTGACTTTTGCAACCAGAAAAACCACCTTTCCGGACATTGTATATTGCCATAGAAAATGTATTCACACTAAATCTGTTGATGTAGCCAAATGGAAATCTAATTTTAAAGTAACTGCTTTTACCATTATGTCTCGTATAGAACTTATCAGCTTCCATGTTTCTCATCATCCGCATGATGAAAATCTCATAGTCACATATAAAGTTAAATTGTTCATCCTTAATATTTAGAATCAATTCGTTTTGATCAACAAGTTTGTCTAGTTTGGAAGGAATATCATCATGAGAAGAATCTTCATATGCAATTTTAGTAAGCGCGTCGAAACACGATTCTAAGTTTTTGTTCTGTACCGACTTTGAATTTTCAATCTTTCTATCTAGCTTTTCTAAATTTCCAACCGTTCTGGTTAACTTATCTCCAAAAATAACCCTTTGTCTGTCCGACTCGTATTGGATCTCATCTTTACATCGATTGATAGCAGTCTGGACCTGTTGTTGGTACTGATCAATTTTTTCATTCAATCCCCCGCTCATGTTCGCCAATTTGTTTGTAATTGCTGCCAAATCTGCTTTAATTTCTTTCGAACTATTCGAAAAGTTTCGATTGTTTCGGGCAATTGTGTAATGTACTTTTTCTAAGTTTGCTCTCGTTTCATCAAGCACTTTGTTTGTTTCGCAAAGAATAGTTTTAGTGTCATGTAATTCCACAGTTGTTTTTTCTAAAGCAGCTTTTGTTTCTTTCAAATCACTGCTGACTTTAGCGATTTGCTTCAGCATCATAAGAGAATGTTTGCTATTGTATTCTTTTTCGTGACCTTCTAGGTCTTTACGTTGAAACTAAAATAAAATTTAAATTACAGATTAGTTTCCCGAAAAATTGCGATCGCGAAACTTTAAATGGAAGTAGTATAGATCTGTGGAATTTTGCACATTTTTCATCTGGACACTACATCAGTCAAAGCCGTTGTGGTAACATAACCAATGACATCCTGTACAATAATATGAGACGCACTGAGGAAAATTAACCACAATATTTTGTGAACAATAGGTAACATTTTCGGTAATAGTAACTACTAAAAGTTCAAATTAAACAATACCAGACAAATCTTTAAAAACGTTCCAGGGTATTTCAAATACTTCAGAAATCTTCAGGACAGTACTCTAAGGTGCCAATAAAACAGTCCCCCCCCCCTCTTGTTATTTTTTGGATTTTTTTCCAACCCCCGCACCTTTTTACCCCCCCCCCCATCCCGCTTTTTGATTTTTGAAATGTCATTGCATTGCTAAACATTATATTCACGAAACAAAATTTAATTCGAATGTTTTGCAATGCAAATGTCATCTCAAGGCTTCAGCTGTCACTCTTTTTAGCTAGTACTTAGTACAAAAAATGAGTCAGCAACAACAATCGTTTGAAAGAGGAACTCAAAGACTTTTATGACTTCCCCATTTTTCCAACCCCCTGTTATAAAGACCCCCCCCCCCACGCTTGTTGGAATTTGAAGAATCTTCCATCCCTCCCCCCCCCCCCCCCAAACTATTAGGACCCCCTGTGTTATTTGGAACCTGAAAGTAGGACACCCTGTCTCAGCTTAAACGTGGCGACTATGTTATCTGCTAATCCGAAACGAATACAGGAGGCATTCACAGACGGTTATAAAGAAAACACTTTTAATGTTCTATTTAAAGCCGGCTTTTATAAACATGCAGGTTAGCTAGCTGAGAAAAATCATGATTCGTTTGGTTGGCTTTTAGGTAGGCCTGAAAAATTCTACAGAAAATACAAAAAGAAGTAATTTTATAACTTTACGACAAGATCGTTGTTAGAAAAACAAACTCAGTGAAGTGAGAAATAAATTTACTTACAGAATTTTCACAGCCAACATGTGTATAAGGACATGGCATTGATTCAAACATGCATTCTTCCCTCAAATGAAAATTCAACTATGTAAAACAAATGAGTATAAAATAGAGAATATCGAGGATTTCATTGATCTCTTATTGGAAGGTAGGATTTCATGTACTTATTTTTACGAGTTAAGTGATTAAACCTAATTATATTTTAATTTCCATCGAGAATTCTCTCCCGCATAAAAGAGATTTTGAGCGAACAATTAATCAAACGTCTTTGTAAACTAAAAACACCCACCCACCCACGTTCGTTAAAAATATGTATGAAGTAATAATGTATAACCTCTAGTGTATATCGTATTATGTATTTTACAGCAGTGGCGGCCTGGCCAGGTGAGGCAGTGGGGCAAGCGCTCCAGCGGAGTGCTGAAGATCAAAGGGCGCCGGAATGTTAGAAGCGCCAAAATCATCAAAGTGCAAAAGAATCATATTCAATGCCAACTGTCTTGGTAAGATTAGAAGAAAATATTTATCATGTCACTTATCAACATAACTTGCGTACACGCAACGCAGTAACGTAAAGGAAAGCGTTAGGCACAGAATTCTTTTTATTTACTATGGTCTTATATGCTTTACACACCTTTTTGTTTTTCCACAAATATATGAAAATATATTATTTATATGTTTTCCTGCAACCTCGTTCCTAAGGCCTCTTTCTCACTTTTTGAGATGTTGATGGGGCGAGAGAAGAAGAACCTGGAAACGGCTGATAAAAATTTGCTCAAATCGATCAAATTCCAATTCATGCAATATGCAAGTGGCCATCAAAAACATTATATTTACACACAAACTATTCCTCTGTGTGTGTAACTATTTTAAATGTTTTCGATGGCCACATGCATATTGCATAAATTAGAACCTGCTTTCAAATTTGAGCAAATTCTTATCATTCGTTTCCAGGGCCTTCTACCCTCGAACACACCATCAACACATCAAAAGGTTAAAAAGAAGCCCTGGGAACGAGGTTGGTTTTCCTGATTTTGAGACAACAAGAATATGAAAATTTTTACCTTTAAACATTTTTAAGTAGAAGAAATTCCTCTTCAGTGCCGGTAGGGAATATTTACAGAATTTAATTATATTTGATTAAAAATATAAGATAATAAAATAAAAAGGTAAGATTTCATTGGTCTAGTATTTGAAGATAGGATTTCATTAATTTCTTATTGGAAGAGAGGTTTTCATCGATCTATTATTGGAAGGTAGGAATTCTTTAATCTCTTAAGTGAAGGTATAATTTCGTTGATCTCTTATTGACCAAGGTAGATTTTATTGATGTCTTATTGATCGGATTTCAATGATCTCTTATATAAAGGTAGCAACTCACTGATCTCTTAAAACAGGACTTCATTGATCGGTTATTGGAGCCGTATATATCGATGTTGAATCAGTGAATTGTTGATCTAGAAAACTTACCTTATTTCTTTCATATTTCACATCACATTCTTCATTTGGACATTCCATTGGAAACGATGGACAGATGGCATAGTGATTCTGTTATAGGAAATACTTGAAATAAGTTGATGTTTGTATTGTAATGAATCAACAGATCCTACACTAATGTCTAATGTGACTTTCCAACTACCGCAAAGATAAGGGATCGGAAAGTTGATGTTTATAAACTGGCTAAATATGGCCAGGACATTTAATGATTAAACAGAAATTTACTACTTTAAAAAATTTAGGTTTATGTGAAATAAATAACGAAGACGCAAAATTTCAATAAACTTGGCCTAGTCAAGCTGATTTTAAAAAAGAACTCGATAGAAAGGAAAACAGCTAAAATCTACGACGAAACGCCAGCCAAATTAGATATTAGTTTACTTAACAGGGCTTGAAGAATTGTGTGCATGCTCGTGTCTGTGTGCGTGTGTACTATGCACGCAAAAGCTATCTTACTGGAACACAAAAACGTGTACTCGACACTATTTTCGAAAACTATGAGATCTATATGTCTATATAATATATTGTTCATAAAAATGAATTCCAGGTGATTCCACACAAAACAATATATTTAGCTGTATAAATTAAAGTATTTCAGTTCAATCACATACTACACAGTAGGGCACATCACATGGACTATAGAAACGGAAAGTAAACGTATACAAAAACCAGAGTTTATAGAGATCAATGGTTGAGAAGCTTTTGTTTGAACTTATTCAGACATTTTTGCACTGTCACCCTCGATGAATTCTTTTGGAATCTTTTGTTATATGCAGTTGATTCCCAAGGGCTCGACTATTTAATGAATAGGATACATTAAGAAATTCAATAAGCAAAAGTGAAAATACGTCACGATTCATTGTTTGTAACGAGCAATAAAAATTTCGATTGATGTTCACCGCGAATTTTGTTGTTGGAAATGCCACCTTCCGGACCATTCCGTGTAAAGACTTTGTAAAAACATATCTTTTGGTACACAAATAATCGTTCACACAAATTTTAAATTCTTTAAGCCCTGTCAACCTGACCATTATGTAACAGCGCGTATTTTAGTAATATTACAGATATCAATTTGATCAATTTCGAGCATCATCAATCATTGTTTTCTGTTCATTTTTGCTTCTCCTTTCCCTAGAGATTTCCTTCACCTCATCCTTACGAAGTGCACTCTTGTAAATACTAGCAATCGATTAATCACAAGTAGCGAGGAGAAAATGTCTAATTTGTCCGAGTCCGATAGAATTAACAATTTCTCCTAGTTACGAACATAAGGTTTAGGAATAAGGTTTTTAAAAAAGTGCCGATAAATTGATATCGAGAAACTGGTTTTCCGTATAAAGGTAATTTTGCTTCATAATAGATATACCATTTACAGACTCTTTTTTTCAGAAGAAAAGTGCGCCTCTCTTAATTTTGTCAAATAAAAGTCTTATTTTATCTAAAACTCTTAAAACAGGCACCTACGTAGCGGTGCTGCTTGGTTATAAGTGCCCTTTTACTTCTGAAAAATGCCCTTTTTCTGTTAACGGACGCTGCCTTTATTTTCTAAAATAGGGCCTGACTTATAATTCAATTACGTTAAATAAAAGGGTGTTTTTGCATACTCTTCCATCCTGCATTTATTAGGAAAAATTAGAAAAAATTAATAAAAATTTGGTAAGCCTAAGAATCCCAATAACTGTAATTTCCAATTCTCATATATCAGGTTTCAGGAAAATTTCCACCAACCCAATACTACCATTCTTTATGTAATTCGAAGAGTTAATACTTATTTATTGCGGCTTTTCAAAGCCTCCCTTCCTTTCCCGACTTTTAAATGTAAATACATTTACCTCTAAATCAATGAATCGTTGTTTTTTTCCACAATGTTCACAGAACAGTGTACGATAACCACATTCTTCAGCGTGTGCGTCTTGTCGCTTCCTTTGGAATCTCTCGTTGCACCCATCAAATAAGCAAGTGATCTCGATAAAACTGCAATACTTTGTGTGCATCTAAACCAAAAAGTATTCATCATCAGATTACAAAAAGCATTGGAAGAAAAATGTGAACCTTGAAATATTAGATAAAATAATTTTCCTCGAAATATTGGATAAAACAACGTATACCTCAAAATATTCGGAAATACACCCAGTCCATTTACATCCACTATTATGTTGTTTGCACTTGGCTATGAGTGAATTTTCAATCATTCTATCCACGAATTTGCTTTCTCTAGCCTAAATAAAAAGTTTCACAGTCATTTTAAGTTCTAAGATTAATGGTTAGAACATTAAGTGAGTTCTTCCATTGGAAGTTCCATACCGATCAAAATTTCTTAGTTTGGGAATAATTTTTTACAGGAGGTAATTATTAGTTAATTGAAATTTGATTCACATTGTTGCTTAGATTAATTTGAAATTTTACACTGATTTGTCATTTCATGCTGACAAAATTTGAATTCTTTGTCTTCATTTTTTTTGTATTTTATTGACGTCATCCTAGAATAAGGGGTGTATTAGTTTTTTGATATGGTTTTATTAGCTATTTCCTTACTCTTCCGTGATTAACCAGTAACCATACGTTGGCCTTGGTAAGATTTCAGATAATCAACCTGGTTCAAATATCGTAATTTTTCCTCCAATCACCACGTGATTACTAGTACAAATACCGCAAAATGTGCTTTGAGATGACAAAAATAAATTCTGCAAAATTACCTGGCCTTGGCCATATAGCGCCTTGCACTGACAACACTCCAGCTTAATTTCTCTGGAAAATATTAAAAACAGCATCTATATAAGAGGAAGAAAAAGTTTTAAACTAGAGAATCATTTCTACTACAACAACATGTTTTTCTTTTTATAAGCATAACACTTAATAAGCATATTTAGTCTTTTGTCAAAAAAAAGCACATGTCAAGCATATTCTTGACTCTTTCTCTATACTTTAAGCATGTTCTTGAGCTGAGTTCATCCACTATTCGGAAAAATATTATGACGAGAATTCAAATTGTTGTTCACTTTTGTTCATATTTTTGTTTACCACGTAAATTTTGGCTCTTGATCACTTTGTTCATATAAGGTATATAAAAACCCTTTGTTATAATGTTATACACTGTTTTTAAACCGTATATCCTTTCACCAATAATATTGAACAAGTATTTAAAAAAGATTGAAATAAGCATATAAGCAATCATACTGTGAGCCTATTTGAAATTTTTGCATAAACATTTCGAGCCCGTTCCAAACATTTTACATACTTATAAAAAACAGATAAGTAAAACTTATAAACTTTGTTATGAATAAATAACCTGTCATTTTGGTCGCTTGCTTCGTTCATTTTCTGTTCTTCCCACTTTATTAGACAGTTTTTGCAAAACACATGACAGCAGGGTAGTTCAACAGCCTCTTTGATGATGTAGTGGCATATTATACATTCCAATTCTTTCGGCACTTTTCCAACCATTTCAAAATTATATCCTCCTAGTGATTCCTCCTTCGCGTCCTGAGTTTACAAAAACATAAATCAATAACAAGGCCGTAGCAGTCATAAGGGCCAGGGGTACCGCTAATTGAACCCCTCCCCCCCAAAAAAAAACCATTAAAGAGATTTTATTACAAAGGAACTAAGATTTCATCTGGCGCGATGGCCCAACCATATGGCCTCGCACGATATTAAACCTGCTGTTTTTTAAAAATTCGGCCCCTCTTAACTTTTGGTGTCATCTATGGCCCTGAATTGCAAAGGTGCCCTGTGAAAGGCGGCATGCAAATAATCCTTGACAGTGTAGTGTAACTGCTTTTTCAAGATATTTGACTGGAAAAATCCCTGGCAGTTAGCAAACAGTGTAACTGCATTTATGTTTTACAAGCATAACAGCTATCAGCATAATAAGGGTAAAATATATCTAAGAAATATTAATCAAACAATGATTTCTTTACAAGCATAGGTCTACTCAAGGTTGACAATATGCTTAGCAGTCTATAGCCATTCACCCTCTAGTATGCTTATCTTTATGCTAATGTTTTGTATAAAATTTGGAGTACAAATAAACCACTTAAGTGCCAATGACAAACATATTTTTCATGGGGTTTTAAAATTTTTCACTGTCCTGCACCTAGGAGCTCCGTAACCCATGCACCAGGTAGCGGTCCCTGGTCAAAAAATAGACTCTCCAAAGATTCCCAAAATGTTCAAAATTCCCAGCACAGAAGTGATGCTAATGCAATTAATGCTTATGCTTAAACATACGGAAAAGGATATAAAGTTATACTGTATTATAAATGTTTTCATGACTTGAATCACGTTATTTACTTTAGGCTACGTTTCGAGAGAATATCATCGGGCAATGTGAAATGATTATTAAGCTTACTATATATAGATATTCCGTAGAATTAAGTCTGATGTTTTTAAGCCAATCAGAATTAATTGCTATAATTAGCGTAATTAAGTCTGTTTAGATAATTAGACGGTGTTTCCACGAAAGTTTGTATAACTACCGTGGATGTTTACAGTAATTTTTCCGATTTTCAATTCTGAAGATTCGGAAACAAAATGTCAGGGAAGGTTGTAAGAGATGCTATTTATGTGATTAGTATCGTTAATCGAGTGAATTGTTTCTTTGATCTTTCTAGCCCAAACATATGGTTCTGTATCTATAACCTTCTTTTCATCCTAATTCATTTTATGATTATGCGTCCAACAATGATCTGCGATCTCGTTATTCTCCGTGTCCATGTTTCGTACAACACGGATATGTTCGGATGTTCTTGTTTTGAAAGACCTTTTGGATTCAGCAAAATTTTGCATCACAATCTTGACAGGGAATCTTGTGACCTGTGGTATGACATCCTTTGGTTTGATAGGCGTTTCCGTAAAGTGTCTTTTGAATAAAAAGCACAGTTTATCTTATGGGAAGAAATGTTCGTCTTAAAGTTTCACTTGTACCTGGAATATAAGGAAGGCTTATGAATTTTGAAGGTTCTTCCACAACGTAGAAGTAGCTGTAGTGTTGTTTACGCGAACTGTTTGAACCTTCTTCTAGACTTTCGGTATTGTTCTTTTATTGTAATCGTTTTCAGAAAGGACTATTACGATTCTTTTATTTTCTTTTTCAAGATCATTGGCGTCTCATACGATGTCTCTCTCTTCGAAAGAGGGCTGAGATTACCGCAACTTTTGTACTTGATGGGTGATTAGAGTTAAAGTATAGGTATAGTTATATAAGGTATTGGTCAGTGTGAGTTGGTTTTCTGTAAACAAGTACAGATACTGATCCGTTGTCATTCCTTTTCAACAGAGTGTCCAGAAAGGGGAGACATCCGTTGTTCTCTTATTCATTCTTTAATTGTAAATTGAATCTTTTGATGAAAAGAATGCATATAATCAAAGAAGTCGTTAAGTAGATACGCTTAATGATCGTAAAACAGTCATCTATAAATTATTCATAAGCTTTTGGTGGCGTATGGTGCATTTCAAGTTTTCGGTCATGTTCTTGCATATATATATATACTGCTCAGACCAAGCTCGAGAGCTCTGATCTCCTACGGATCTCAAGGCGCGTTTTGCCCTCGCCACAAGTCGAAACTAAGAATGAGAGTGCAATGGAGCAAGAGCAACAAGTGTTAGACTCCTTGGGAGCCTCATCATAAATCACTCAGTCAGGAAATGTCTCACACATCCTGAGAGAAAAAGTCTATATACAGTATAAGAAACAAAAATCGCTGCTCCACCACACTGCTCAGACCTAGCTCGAGAGCTATGATCTCTAACATCCTTGTTTATATATATATATATATACATATATAAATATATATCTACAGAACTGGCTGGTCCTCCCATTGCTACACCATCCGTTTGTTTTAGAAATTTACCATTGTAAAGAAACCAACTTTTTGTCAGTAAAAATTCAATGATTTCTAGAAGATCTTTAGGTGGTTATCTTAGTCTTGGTTTCAAGATCGCTATCATTCTTCAATAGATCTTTAATTATTTATATTGTTTCTTTTATAGGTACGTTAGTGTACAAATATGTTACATCAAAAGAAACTAAGATTTCGTCATCTTCAACATTTAGTGTCCGTACATATTCTGAAAATGCAAAAGTGCAACACCCCCCTGGAAAAAATTTTGTCGGCAAATCCTACTTATTCTGTACTTTGTCGGCAAATTTTTACGGGTC
>JAUBWS010096031.1:0-11148 GCA_032270445.1 Darlingtonia californica | reverse complement strand
ACTTGGAAGCAACCCAACAATTTTTCATTCATAATATTCAATCAATCAATCAATCAATCAATCAATCAATCAATCAAATCAATCAATTTGGTGACCTATTCAAACAACATGCACTAATGACTAGTGCATGCACATGCACTAATGACTAGGAAATTGATTGGAATATATTTTGAATAAAATCAAAGAGCAGTATTGGTTATTGGGCAAGCATAAACCTTCTCCTTTCAAATGACATCAATAGCATTCTTGCTAATTGGACTTAATTAACGGAAAGATTTCCAAATTTAGCTTTGTTATTGTTAGTAATGTACGACTGTACTTTGCAAATATTCTCATTTTGGAAAGATTTCCGTAAATTGACCAATTAGTGCCTAATGGTATTGATGTCATCACAAATATCTGGGGAAACAAATATATCAAGAAGAGACTTTAATTTCAACAAGAAAAATGTTGCATTTTGTTCTAGGTTTAACATTTACGTTGAAAGTTTTCAGTTGTAAAAGCAATACACTACATTATTATTTCCCTGGACCCTTCTGCTGACACCACTGAACATACTTTGATTTCTGCACCAGGAAACCAACATTCGAATCCATCCACATTCGACAGGAAACGTTCTTCAAAATTGTAAATGTGGTACTTTACTTGCGGTTTTAAAGGAAAATAGTGCTTGCTTTCAGAAAATTTGTTTCATTTTAGGAAAAATATATATGATGATATTCATTCCTGTTTACTAACGGATTACAGTTCGAAGAAGGATGGTTTAAAATGGAGGTGAACAAGTCTTGGGTGGGTCCCTCTGTCTTTATCCAAGCTACTGGCCCGTAGCTTTGGGGGAAGCATGCTCCCCCCTGAAAAAATGTTTTTGGGGGCAATGCCCCCCCCCCCTACGAAAAATCTTATATGAATTAATTTTTCGTTTAATTCATTATGTCGTATATTCTATTAACTAAAATCGTTCAGTTTCGTTCTAAAGTGCTAAAATAGTGTGTTATCCAGCTATCTAAGGCACCCAAAAATACACATTCTTTTTAACCGTCACAATTTTAATCAGAAAAAACAACAATAATGTGGCAGTTTGGCAAAATTTGAGATTTTCAGCAATCCTTTGGCACAATGAAATATTCTATCCGTCACACCCACGAAAAAGAGATTTTTTATTTAGGTGTCGAACTCGTTAATAAATAACAATGCAGTTTCCGCCAATCTGGGAGCCCTAAATTACAAATTTTTCTTACCTTCAGGGCCAACCAATGGTCAATGGTAGCCCTTCGGGTGAATCTACTCTCGACTGCCCAATCTGATAAATATTTCTGGCTACGTGCCTACCAGGCTTAGGACCGGCAAGAAAACCAAGGGACTCCTGTCGAAAGTAAACCCATGCTGCCTATACAAAGATGATGATAATCTCCAGTGCAAATTGACAGGTTTGATACATAAATAAACCATCCATAAATGGTGCGCAAGAAACAAGGAATTCCTTGAGAATCAAATCACAAGGCAACCAGGCAACAAATCAACAGTTTTTGCTAGTTCACAAATTGATTTTTTCCAGAAAATAAACGTTCAACCCCTGTCGAGAAGCTCAATTTTAAAAGACCGAACCCCCTTGGAATTCCAATATAGAAATATTAAACCCCCTTGGAATTCTGAACAGAAAATCTGAAGAACCCATTTAAAATTCCACGAAAATCATTAAAAAAACGGAAACTTGATGAAACCCTATGGAATCCCACAGGTAAAGGACATTCCCCCTTTGGAAATTCCACTTTTGGATTGAATGGTACCCCCTTGGAAATTTCCGGCCCCCTCAACCGATGGTGAACGGTTTTTTTTTCTGGAAAAGCCCATTTTAAAACAAATTGCTGTTTTTGATTTGGAGGACAATAGATAATATTACATACCTTTCTATAAAAACTATATTCAATAAATGTCAATATCCTGTACAAGTGGGCAATAATTGATGCAACACGTTCATCACGTTCATCAGTGATATTTAAATTACACGGTTTATGACGACAAAATCATTTAATTAGCTCTCACAAATGAGAGAGTTATTAAAATGGCTAGATGTTCCCTTCCGTCGAGTTGTGTACAGGTTAGTTTCTTAGAGCTTGATCCTCGTGTTTACAGTAAGAGACTAAAACATTTTTCTCTCCATGAATACTTTGCTAACCAATCGATATTAGGTGATTGGCAAAATATTTTTTCCAACAAGAAGAATAGAACAAGTTGTATTGGGCGGGTTTATCTGTGGTTTTTACAAGATTTTAATGGATTTGATTTGATGATTCATTAAAAGACAAAAAGATGACGTTATCTTTTTGAAGAACGGCAATAAAATGGTCATTAATATAAACCAATCCAGAGTTGTCTTGTAAAAACTTTAGAACCTCTCACTAGGCTATCATACTTTCTTGGGTACTCGAATGTTTCTACCGGCGGGTAGCTCGAAGGTAGAGTGCTCGCTTTGCGTGCGATAGGTCGAGGGTTCAATCCTGGCTGTGTCTTACCGAGGACTGTAATAGTGGTACATACTGCTTCCCTGCTATGCCCTCGGCTTTTCTGAGATCGAGTATGGGAAGTTACACCTGCGAGAATACACTCGAGTGAATGGTCTCCCGTGTAGTTTGAGTGACTCTGCTATGGATCATGATTCTGTGTGTCGCGAGCTCAGAATCAGCGGTGTCTGGTAAGCGGTGTGATTCTTATACTAGGTATAGTATCCATTACAGGTAACTCAGAGGGCGCATAACTAATATTTCTACAAGCATGACTTGGTGCATTTGTATCACTCTTCCTATCTTGATTCTGAGCTTATTCTTTTTTTCTCAAGAAAAGCTGAAGATTAGAAGAACTACACATGAAGTAATAATAAGGATATGTCGAGAATTTTTTATATATTACACAGTAAGTTTATAAATACATAGTACATCAAATTATACAGCGGAAGAAAGAAAACATTTTTTTTTTATTTGTGAAAGTTCAACCAAAAAAAATTGTCAGTATTAGTAAACCAATAGATAGCAAATTTTGAGAACAAAACTTCCATGAAGAAATAAGAACACTTGTAAGTAAGAAGGTATAGAATGTTTCGAGGCGATTTCACTATTAGAACTCTAAAAGGATCATATGCATAGTTGGGAAGTGAAGTTAAATAAAATGATATATGTCAGATTTTAACAAAGTCAATTTTGAAGGTTTATCGTTCGAACATGAATTTGAAAATGAAACCTAGCTTCGAATTAATTTGACGCTCTCAGAAATTTTTCGGTTAGTTGTATAAAAATCCTTTATTCATCTATTGATATCTAATGCAAAGAATATTATCGTTGGTAGAGGTATTACTTCCATAAACCATGAAAATGTCAAAAAATTAAAGTTTGAAGGACAAACAAATATAAATAAAAAATTACTAATAGCAGACCGGAAGGTTGCAAAATAGAATATAGCATTACATAAAAAAATATTGTAAAATTAAAAATAGTAGATACTTGTAATAACTGTGTTGTGTAAGTTAATTTTAATTCTTTGTCTATGCTGTCCTGAGACTAAGAGGCAACCATCTGCTTCTGAAAGGTTTTTTTTATTCATATGATTACTTGACGTATTTTCGTCTTTGATCGAATTCTTTGATTTACCATTTTCTGTACATGAGTTCTAAGACTTGTCTGAGCGATGCTAAAATAGGAAATAGAAAACAGGTTACCATGGATCAAACGAAGTCTATATAATGCAACATTAATATAATGAGACATGGTATTTTAATTCAAGAAATTATCATGAAAAACCACGGGTTCTATGATGCATTGTATTTCCATTGTATTTCTGGAAAAGCTCAATGTGGAAATTCTGTTTTTGACATAAAAACAGCCCTGAACGCCATTAAAATTTCTCGTTTTACCACCACAACTATATGACCTTTTGAATACCTCATCCATGCCATGGAGTCCAAAACAGTCCAATCCTTAGGTCTAGATCCCTGGAAATCGGGTGCAAAAAAGGGCATTCATTTATTAACTCGAATAAATCAACTTACTTCTACCAGCGCAACGATCTCTTTCAGCAACTAACATTCCAGACTTGATGTTCAAATCTTCATTGATGTGTGGTAGGAAAGCATCATATTCACACAACTTATCAAAGATCTCCCACAGCCATTCATTGTGTCCAGTCAAGCTGTCAGGATTGCAATCCAAGATATCTCTCATTTGTACCCTGGCCGTACCAACAGCAGTAATTAAATCTGCTATTTTGGCGTTATCTGCATTAAGAGCATCAATTGACTGGTTCAGCTTCATAACGTCACAATATGCAGCTAAAATGCATAAATAATCAAATAAGCATGACAATAAAAGGTGAGTATTTTGACCTCTTGCGTGATACATTAGCCACTTTCATAGCGGTTTTCATCTTTTACACGAATACATACTTGTAGGGACAAATTTGTCAACAACTCGCCAGCTTGAAGAAAACAAAAGGATATTATAGTCATATAATACTATATTGAGATCATTATAATCACTATCAACCAACTCGAAAAAAATTGGCTGTATGTTTATTTATCTTTTCATAAATATTGCTAATATTCTGGAAGCAATTAACTGAGTGAATTTTTTCGAGTTTGAATTTTTTTTCTTCCCTACAGATGTGCATGTAACAAGATCACGAATCTTATGAAAGTGGCCAATACTTTTGTGAATTAACCAAAAAGCTTAGAATTTGCGAGACTACATTTTTTACAAATCTAGGACATCTTCCATAAATTTAACCAATACGGGATATTTTTTTCTCAATTGTGCCCCTTTTCAGCATAAAATTTCACACACTATTCAATACGAAAAATGTACCACGCTAGTTTTCTGCCAGTGAGGTATATTACACTTACTTTCACAAATTTGCTCAATGACTGTTTGATTCCATTGTGACATTTTTGTCATTGCATATGTCAAATCATCGGCTGACAAACCACTGAAGTAAGTCAAACTTATGTTCAATGGACCGTTCGGTGCAAATGTCGTGTAGTTAAGGCACGCTGTGCAATTCTTCCAAACACTACAAACTATGGAAAAAAAATAAGATTTAGATAGGTTTTACAGAATTTTTTTGAGAAGTGAAACACTGAATAGACTTGTAAAAATAATGAATAGAAAGTGTCCCAATATGAACGTTAATGTTACACGATGTGTTTTCTAGGATTTTTCTTCTGTAACAATATATGTAACGGTTTCACTTAACCCTTTAAGTGCCGGTATCTTAAAATATTATATATTCCTGCAAAAACGGTCATCGGCACTTAAAGGGTTAACGAACGTTTACTATTGTGTTTTGTATGAAATCCCATTTATCCAGGGTCCCAGTGAGTTATCGTGAGTCTAAATGTAATGGTCTATGGGAAAATGGGGGCATAGAGCCAACCATAAGTTACTCGTTTACCTCTAAAAATCACGAAAAAACGTTTTTTTGTGATTTTGTAAGCAGTAGGAGATCGCGGTAAAAATGACCAAGCCCCCTTTTCCCATAGGCCGTAAGAAATTGTGCAAGAGATGCAGCTAAAGGCATAACTAGAAACTAGGGGCCGCCCGCGCTAAATATAATAGAAAGGTAAGTAAAAAGGTATAAAGTAGCTTTCTTTGAGAAAATATAATTTAAGGATAATGGAAAACTCACATTCAGGACAGTCAAATGTGTTACAGGTAGCTGTTAAATTGAACGAATCACCCACACAATAAGCTCCTGAACCTTCGGGTGCTGGATTTGTACAAGTTCTTGTTGCATTGTATGTTCCTCCAGCACATGAGACACTACATGGATACTCGGTGCTTGGTTCTGCCCATGCTGTCCACTGACCAGCAACTAAAATATAAAATCGAAATTCATCACAAAAATGGTCTGAAAAGCCGTCAAACATGAAATGAAAATTTTAATTACTGACAGACATTTTCATTACAGACTTTCGGACAGAATTAACGAAATGTTCTAGAAGTGACAAAATTTTTGTCTTATGAAATCGTTTATTAACTTGAAATTCTATTCCTAAGGATACTGTTCATTTTTCAACAAACAATTCACTTTTCCCAAATGGTTGTTTAGAATCATTAGAAAAAACTCCTCAACCATTGGTGGCCATTCTTTATTGGGAAGATCACACAAAGCCAATTCTTATATATCTATATAATTAAGCTTATGGCAAAAAAATAACACCATGTATATTGGATGATAAATGTTCGTACGCTTTCCAACAATAAGGGTAATCATACGCAGCAGTAAGTTTAACCCTTAAAATGCGTTAATTTTTTTGAAAACCACCTAAAATTTGGCTTTCTCTCAAATTTCTATGCCATTTTTAACTACTGGCTGCTCCAAATTTGAAAGTCACGTATACCATTCGAAATAGAATTTAAAAAGCTTTCGTATGAGCCAACGATAAAGGAATAAAATCAACTGGTCACGAGCTTTGACAAATAGACGCAAGGGTCTTAATTGTGCTAATTTCGAACGTAAATATACGTCTTTCGTGATCTAAGGGTTAATACATTACGAGTAATTAAGTCCTTGTCAGTATATTCATTGTCTGAACAAGTTCTACGCTACAAAGTAAAGGAAATACTACTATCACTTACGATCGCAAGAAAGATTTCTCTGAGGAGATCCAAAAGCATATGTTGTGACTACTGTATAATTCATTGGACATGCACACGAATAATTTCCAGGTGTATTTGTACATACTGTTACATTGCTGCCACACCATCCAGCCTCTGCGCATTCGTTGACGTCTTGAAATAAATAGAATCATCATTTATTGCACTGAATTTACACATTTAAATTTAGTTATTACACCTTCCTACACGTTCCCTCAAAATTGAAACAAAAGAGTCTAACACTAAACGTAGATTTGCTGTATTTCTTAAGATAAGAGACATTTGATCAAAAAAGGTATCTGCATTTTATTCTTGAAAAAAAAACAACGTTTCAATTTAGACTGGGAGACGTTCAACGGACGGACCGCTGCTCATAGGTCCAGGTTTTTGTGAAATAACTCCCCAATACAATACCGGGTATCCCAAAAAAATGTAGCCTTTCGTAAAAATGTCATTAGCAACTTTAAAGAAATTATCTAGTATTTCTTTTGTTTCAATTTGCGCTGCTTTTGAAGAATTCTCCTGATATTTTTTTACGAAAGGCTACATTTTTTTTGGGACATCCGGTATATCGCATTTAACGGTTGTTTTTGTTTTACGTTAAATGGTTAGTTACCAAAACTGAATTGTTTGGAAACGGGTTGGGACATGCCAAAATAAATCTCGATAAGGGGTATTTTTTTTCTCAAAAACATTGTCAGTAGTTGCATCAGGTCAGTTGAGATTTCTTCTAATGGCTTATAAACTGATCATCCGGGTAATACAGAAAAATCGTGACCACGCTCGTGGATCGAAAGTAATGAGATCCAAATGAGATCCATGCATACAACCAACAAAGATTTGTTGAGAGTGAGATTTTTTCTGGATATCATGTTTTATAGTGTTAAGGGTAAGCTAGAGTAACCTTAGCACAGGCTATATCAGATGAGTTTTTTTGAAAAATGAAGAATACATAAAGAAAGATTTTATAAAATACAATGCAAACAGCTAAGTTAATAAGTTTGCTTTAATGTTTCACATATGTAAAAGTAAGCCAACTTCTCGACCAGATTTTTTGTCGCATATCTCGAACTATTTGCACAATAGAAATTACATCGTCACTTACCATCGCAAGTAGAGTTGTCCGCACTTAACAAAAATCCGGAACTGCATATACATTCGTAAGTTCCGGGACCCGTGTTATTGCAAACGTTGGCTGTACCGTTGGCATTACAAAGAGTGGTATTGTCGCAAGGTGTGATTACTATAAGAAAATAAAGAAAAAATATTTCAGGTTTATTCCCTATTTCACCTTCATTTGTGACGGTCTACGGGAAAGGGAGTATAAAGCTATCCATGATTCACTTGTTTGCCTCTCAAATTGCGTGTCACTTAAATATAAATGCACTCCTCCACAGACGTTTTTTAATGATTTTGCAAGTGGGTGGAGTATGATCGCGGTAAAAATGACCATGCCCCTTTTCCCATGGATCGTCACATTTTTGAAAAACTCGTGATTTGAGTATAAGGTTGAAAACAAAAAAAGATTACGACATGCGAAGCTTAAGTTGACTTTGTAACATAAAATATTGCAAATTGACATTACATATTTCCTAATTACGCAAATTCAACTGTTGATGTCCCTTTAACTTCTGCAATATTGAATACTTATTGGATTCTGGGAGAAGTGGCAACCTATTTAGATCGCAATGATTTATGACACAAAATATCTCTCGGATTGTTTTCTCTGATTCAACGATTTGACTTACTGGTGCATCCATTAGTTTCGTTTGCACCAGTTCCAACATAACCTGTTTTACATTGGCAGCTGAATCCGACATTTGTGTTAGGAAGATCTGTACAATCAGCAAATTCGTGGCAAACTCTATTGGTATCATTACACGCTCCAGCATCTTTAAAACAAAATAAACATGTATCAAAATGATTTTCTGTACGAGTCACTGCGTCTGTTTTCTGCCTTCTCTAACTTATTGCATCAAAAACTGGCGGTATCCGCGAAATTGAATTGCCACAAAATTTAATAAAATTGATACCTAAACCCGAAATTGAAATGCCGTGAAATATTTTTTTCATGGAACTACGAAAATAATAATAATAAAACCGACCCATTTTCCAATGAAAATAAATTTTGAAACGGTGTTTTGTACGAGCTGAGATATCTACCAGAACAAATTTTCGTCTCAGTCATGACATAAAGATTTCGTGAAAATGCAACCATTTGTTCAAAACACGAAATTAAAATACAGCGAAACAGAAAAGTTAAAATGCCCTACAAATAGAATGCCGCGAAAATTTGTCGTTTGGACCCCTAGGGCAAAATAACGTTAATCCATATTCTATTCGGCCTGGACTATTCAGGAGATTGAGTTAATAAATGCAGACAGAACGCTAATGCTTCGTTAAAAAAAAAATCCTTATTCTTTAAAATACATCCTCCGCTTATCGTGTCATGAATGTTTTGGGGCTTTTAAATTTGCCTATGTCAAAACTGGTTAGTTGAATATTCTAAGGATTTTTGTGATTAGAATTCAAATTGAATGAGTTAGACGCTCTCAGTACTGTTGTTTGGACACATCTAAACCAATTTGGTATTGTCATAATTCGTTTTGACCTTAATTGACAACACTTTCGTTCTCACATACCGGAAAATCGGGTAAATTTGCCTATGTCCAAACTGATTAGTTGAATACTCGTTAGACAAAAACATTATCTTCCTAAATATCTCTCAATGGAATACCTACTTTGATAATACAATGACACATCGTCAAATCCAAAGTCTCCTTGTTCCCCTGTTCTTCCATTTTTTATTTCAAAAGCTGTCTGTATAAGATTTAAAAATACAATTTACACTTACAAATCAAGCCTAAATGTGGTTCTCTGGCCGAGTGGTTAAAGCGATGAGTTTAGAACTCAGAGTTGTCGATAGTAAAGGTTACCTCACCGTTAATTCCATAAGGTTCCCTGTAAGTGTTTCCAGGAAGGTAACCCTAACCGGTTATAGAAAAATCGGGGGAAAGTACTAGTCAGGGAAAATGTTAGTCTTTTTCAAAAAATTTGGTCCTTTTTCCCCGCTTTTTTTTTTCTCGATAAGGTAATGACTTGTTTAATTTGACCACTTAAGTGCCGATGACAAACATATTTGTCATAGAATTTAAATTTATTTTACGGTCCTGGACCCCTGGGAGCTTCGCAACCCATGCACCAGGGAGTGGTTCCCGGTCAATCCCCAAAGATTCCCAAAATGTTGAAAATTCCCTGCACAGAAGTGGTTAAACAAATAATTTCTCAAAACTTGAAATTTTAGTCTGCCTCCGAATACAGGCTTCCCAGAAAAAAATTTCCATCGAAAACAATTTCAAAAAGTATACAAACGTGTATATAAAAAGTGACGTTATAAAGCTCTCTGAATTTAAAGGGAGAAATTCAGAATGAATTTAGAACATTTCAGGGCCCTTTTTAGCCGAATTTTTGAGAATCACAAGGCTTAAGTCCAGTTAGTTGTTCTCTTAAAATTGTTTTGGTTACAAGCTTGAAACAAGTAAAAAAAATACGTACCTTGAATTCAGTTCCATTGACGTAAATTGGGAAAGTGGCTTTAACCCACGATTGATTTGACTGGAAGTAGGACAATGCATTATCTGCAAAAATTTCCGATTTAAAGATCAACTGCTCTTGAATCAAATTACCACTAGTATCTGTGACTTGGAAATCTAGATAAAGAATTAAAAGAATGAAGTTGAGCATATTGTTAGCATATCTTATGAACTGGTCCGAGCTTTTTTTTAACCTAAACCTGATCTATCAGCATTTGTCCAAATCTCAGTAATCCAAAATCGTAAAAATCCTACTACGAAGATAACAAAACAATCATCTTAACAATATGAAGAAAAAACACAATCAGTTTGTTCTGTTTTGCACTTATAACGAATCAGCATGGATTTCAAACGAATGAATTCTCTTCGTCCTAATTCGGACGAGCGCTGATACAAATGAATGAATGCTCTCATTATTTACCCGGCATAGCCTCTTCAGTTTTTCATAAACTGTTAACAACGAGGGCTCTACCCTCCTGGAAATATCTCAGGGCACCATGCAGAATTAATAGTAAGTGGTGAATTTCACCACTGAAAGCCTCGCACGGGAGTTGAACTCGGAACACCAGTTGAAGCTCCAGCGCCTTAAGCAATCGCCTACGGCTCCATAGACCCTGTGTAGGGCAAAATTATCCGAGGGGGGGGGGGGGGCGACTAGGGTTAACGTTTTTCACTAGCAATGAGCAAAATCTATATTAAGATACACCTCTTCATTTTGTAGATTGCAAAAGTTTGAATAATATTTGACATAAACTTTACGCATCTAAAGATATGTCACGAACTAGCTATGTTAACAGAAAAGCCTGAGAAAACTTTAGATACCTAAACTTCCCTTAACCCTATCTTACCCGGGGGGGGGGGGGGGGGGGGGTAAAAGTGCCCCCGGCAAATTAAATTTTTAATAACACCAAAAA